>JAOANK020535265.1:0-12462 GCA_026257165.2 Telfairia occidentalis
GTTATATTGAGAAAATTTTAACAAAGACTTAGTTGAATAATTAGCCGTATTTACTAAGTAAATAACCCTAGGTAAAACATTCAGTGGGAGAAAAAGATGTATGAGATATGTCAATTTTCTCTCATGTATCTCCCCAAAAGTTCACACCGTGAGATCTATGCTCGGCCTCGTGGCACTGATATGCGGGTGTCCCCCTTAGGATGGTGTTTGCATATTTTACATTCCGTGAGCCCTTGTTATTTGTGACCAGTTATTCTTTTATGCTTTCTAGGGCAACCAGTATAAATTGGTCCTTTTCTATACAACTTTAAAATTAAGAAAAATCAATATTGAATATAGTAGCCTATTACGATTCTACATTTTTTTTCTTGGTATCAGAGCACCTACAGAAGCCTACGCTGATATCATGGATTATGGTAGAGGTCTCACTACTCCTCAATCATCAAGAGGAGACTCATCAACTGCAAATCCAACAATCCTTTCAATTGAAAGCTCAACAAATTAGGTAAACATGTTCGAAAACACCTTCAACAACACAATTGTTGTTAAACTAAATGATACCAACTATACCTTGTGGAAATCGACGGCTATAACAGTTCTTAGAGGACAATGATTGGACTTCTTTGTTCTTGGAACGAAAGCATGCCCACTTAAAAATTCAACAATCAGCAACACAGAAAATGGAGAACTAAAGATAAAACTCAATCCAGAATATGGAGAGTGGATCACAATTGATCAAGCTCTTTTAGGTTGGCTGTTTGGTTCTATGGAACCAAACATTGCATGTGATGTGGTGAACCACAAGACCTCCCATGATGTATGGAAAGCAGTAGAGATGAGGTTTGGGTCAACCAATAAAGCAAGATTGAACCAGCTAAGAACGACACTTTAAACCACTAGAAAAAACTTCATGAAGATGGCTGACTATTTGTTAGCAATGAAGCAAATATCCAACAGCCTAGCTCTAGTGGGTGAACCAATAAGTGAAGGCTACTTAATATCTAATGTGCTGACTAGTTTAGATGCAGAATATCTACCTATTACGTGCCTGCAGAACGCACAAAACAACCTCTCTTGGCAAGAACTACATGACATTCTTTTGGCTTTTGAAAGCACCTTAATTCACCTCAATGTTATTCCCTCCTCAAATGACCTAGCCAACGCTACAACCAATCTTGCATTAAACAAAGGAAATAAGGGGACAAATTTCAACACAAATGCCGGTTCTAGAGGTACAAATAGCAACCAAAGAGGGGGAAGAAACCATGGAAACAGAGGAGGTGCAAGAGGATGAGGAAGAGGATGAGGAAACTACCATCCTACATGCCAAATCTGTAAAAACTTTGGCCATTCAGCAGCCCATTGCTACTTCAGATATGAACCAGACGAAAGTAACCAAGGACATGAGCAAAACAGAAAGTCTTTTGGAGCTTATGTAGCAAGCCCCGAAGTTGTGAATGACTCAAATTGGTATGCTGACAGTGAAACAAGCACACATGTTACAAACGATCAAACTGCACTTGGACAGAAAGTGAACTACAAGGGGAAGGAGTCACTGACCATTGAAGATGGCTTACAACTTCCTATTGCTCATATTGGTAACTCTTCCCTATAAATGAAAACTCTTTCTAAAGAACGTTTTACATGTGCCTTTTATTACGAAGAATTTAGTAAGTGTTGCAAGACTTACAAGTGACAATCGTGTTTCCATGAAATTTCACCCTAATTTGTGTGTTGTGAATGACAAAACTTCAGGTCGTGTTCTACATCAAGGGAGACTTAAGGGAGGATTGTACCAGTTGGAGTCAGTCAAAAAAGAGTCAGAGTCAAGTCATGTCCTCAATGCGATCTATCTCAGTGAAAGCCTAAAGCTCACAAAAAGGTTTTGTTCTCCAAGTCTAGTTAACAAATGTGTTAGCCCAAGTGGAGTCTGTCAAAAAAAGCACGATGTTAGTGCCTTTGTAGCATCTTTAAATTCCAAAAGTGAGGTTTGGCATAAGCGTTTAGGCCATCCCTCAAGTAGAGTCCTTCATTCTTAAAGAGTTGTAATCAAACTTTCACAATCAATGAAAAGTCTTTAAATTTCTGTGAAGCTTGTCAATTTGGAAAACGTCATGCCTTGCCCTATCAACTCTCTGACTCTCATGCTACAAAGCCCTTGAAACTCATACATTCAGACCTTGGGGGGCCTGCACCAATAGAATCAACCCTACGATATCGATATTACATACATTTTTTAGATGACCATAGTAGGTTTACTTGGATATATCCCTTGAAAAACAAAGGAGAAGCTCTAAATGCCTTCAAAACCTTCAAAACATTGGTTGAAAATCTTTTTGACTCCAATATCAAAACCTTCTAATCAGATTGGGGAGGAGAGTTTAGAACCTTCTCCCAAACCTTAAAAGAGAGCGGGATAGATTTTAGACACCTTTGTCCTCACACTTCAGCCTAAAATGGGAGAGCGAAGAGAAAACATCGTCACATAGTTGAAACCGGCCTAACCTTACTTGCTCAATCAGCTATGCCCATAAGATTTTGGTGGGAGTCATTTAACACTATTGTCTTCCTAATAAACAAACTTCCTACTCTGGTTTTAAAAGGGAAAAAAACCTCTAGAAATCCTAATGGGGAAGAAACCAAACTACTTGTCTCTAAAAACTTTTGGATGTGCTTACTATCCTTGCCTTAGACCCTACCAACAACACAAAATTCAATTTCACACCACCAAATGTGTCTTCATTGGGTATAGCGATGCTCACAAAGGTTACAAGTGTATGAGTTCTACAGGAAAGATCTACCTATCTAGACATGTCAAATTCAATGAGTGTGATTTTCATTTCAAACAAGGCTTTCTAAACTCCTCAAAAATCTCTAGTCTTCAACCAATCTTGTGTTAAATTGGTTTCCTTTTCCCACACAAAAAATAAACCAAACCAAACCCACAGAAGGGTACAAGTCTCCTATAGCTCTCCTTGATGCTGAACATGACACAAATGGTCCCATAATCTACACAAATGAAAGTGGATCACATCTAGAAAGAAGTGGGTCTGTAATCAACACTTCAAGAACAAGCTTAGAGAGTAATCTTGGGCATATCTTTACTGAAATGAAGTTAATATAGATGATTCATTTGAAGATCCTCAAGTGAGTCATTTGAAGATGAAGAACACCCACAACATGAAACAGTAAAGAAAAACAGTAAGCTATAATGAACACACACCCTATGATTACTAGAGGCAAAGATGGAATTTTTAAACCCAAACACATTGCCCACAAGGTACAGTCTTTACCTCACCAAATTAGCTAAGAACTAAAAGAAGTAGAACCGAATAGTGTGTCAGATGCTCTCAAAGATAGAAATTGGAAGAATGCAATGGAAGAGGAGTATGGGGCTTTAATGAAAAATAGGACTTGGAAACTTGTTCCCTACTCACCAAAATTTAACGTAGTGGGAAACAAGTGGGTATTCAAAGCTAAACACAATACAAATGGGTCCTTTCAAAGATTTAAAGCACGCCTAGTTGCTAAAGGTTTCCATCAAACACTAAGGGTAGATTTTTTTGAAACTTTTAGTCTTGTGGTTAAAGCTCCTACGATAAGGATAATTCTTACCTTGGCTATTACTTATGAGTGGAAAATTAAACAAGTAGATGTGAATAATGTCTTCCTAAATGGAAAACTAAGAGAGGATGTGTATATGAAGCAATCTGAAGGATTCATTGATAAGAACAAGCCGCATTATGTATGTAAGCTTGAAAAAGCCTTATATGGTCTGAAATAAGCCCCGAGAGCTTGGTATGACAAGTTAAAGGAAACTCTACAAAGCTGGGGATTCCTAAACTCTAAACAAGACTCATTCTTATTCTATCTGAAGCATGTGAATTACTGTATTTTTGTCTTAATCTATGTAGATGATATAATAGTGACAAGAGACAATGAAACAAAATTAAATCAATTTGTTCAGCAACTCAACTTCATCTTTGCTCTTAAGGATATGGGGGAAATACACTACTTCTTAAAAATTGAAGTTCAAAAACAGAGGAAGGTCTTCACTTGTCACAAAGCAACTACGCAGCTAGTTTATTGAAGAGACTAAACATGGAAAATTTGGAACCAAGGAACACACCCATGGCAGTCAGTGAAAAATTAACAGTAAATAGAGGAGAAGAACTCATAAATCCAACAGAATACAAAAGCGTATTAGGGGCATGACAATATCTCACCCACACGCGTCCAAATCTAACTTCCGCCATGAATCGCTTGAGCCAATACTTTCAAAATCCTCGCACAAGCCACTAGTCTACTGTTAAACAAGTGCTAAGATATGTTAATGGTACTCTCGATTAAGGTATAATGATCAAATCAGCAAAAGAAAGAACTATTACAAGTTTTTCAGACGCCGATTGGGCCTATAATCCTGACGACCGTCGATCCACATGGGGGTATTGTGTTTTCTTGGGTGAATCACTTGTATCTTGGTCATCAAAGAAACAAGTTGTTGTATCACACTCATCAACTGAATCGGAGTATTGTTCCCTTGCCCAAGTTTCAGCAGAAATCATTAGGGTTGAAGGACTTCTTCACGAAATCGGGTTCCCCGTCTCTCGAACACCAGTCACTTGGTGCGACAGCCAAAGCATCAATGCGATCGCCTCCTACCCCCTGTATCATGCAAGAACGAAGCATATCGAAGTGGATGTCCATTTCGTTCGCGATAGGGTTTTGAGTCAAAAGGTTGAAGTGAAGTGCGTTCCCTTACATGACCAGATAGCTTACTGTTTGACCAAACCATTAGCTGAAGTAAATTTCGGGCCCATGAAATTAAAGCTTGGTATCTGTTCCAGACCCAATACTTGAGAGGGGATATTAAAACATGGGCTCAATATTGGGCCCAGCTTCCTTTGTTTATTAAAGCTGATGTTATTTCAAGTCCTGACCAACAATACATATTTTACATTCTTTGGGCCCTTGTTATTTGTGGCCCATTATTCTTTTATGCTTTCTAGGGCAACCAGTATAAATTGGTCCCTTTCTGTACAACTTTAAAATCAAGAAAAATCAATATAGGATATAGCAGCCTATTACGATTCTACATTTTTTTCTATACTCGTCTTTGAGGATCCTTTTCCAAAAAACCATTAGCATCAAATATGATAATGCAATTGTTATCTAAAGTTAATTGGCTTACAGACAATAAGTTCTTTTCTATATTAGAAACTGGCAACACATTCTTTAATTTTAAAGCATGGTCGTAGGGATCTGGAGTTCCTTCACCTATATGAGTTATATTTGAGATTTTCACTATTTCTTATAGTTAGTTTCTCATACCCATTATAACTATAAGAGTTTGTAATTTTACCTTCAACATCCACAATGTGTGTTTTATCCTTGGAATCTGCGTAAAATTGAGGATTTGCTTCTTCATTAACAGTCAGTGCAAGCAAGGGTTGTGGAATTTCATCAGCTTGATAGGCATGATCGAATCTATTCTAGCAGTTCATGGCACAAATTTGATGCAGTAAGGCATTGCCTTGAGCTAATTTCTAAGGTGGACTGAACTTGTTTTGCTGTGGTGAGTGGTTGGAAGAGATTGTACCATTTCGGCTGGGATGAAATCCCCTTCTACGTGAGAAGAATTATTTTCCTCTACTTCTACCTCTTCCACGATGGCTGTAAAATGCTTGCTAAAGGTCAAGTATGGTAGTCTTCTCTTCCTCAATCTCAAGTTGATGTAATTGATCATGAGTCTTAAAGATAATATTAATTGGTTGAATGTTGGGTATGACGTCTTGGATAGTATGTCAGTGCGAAAATCATTATATTTGGTACCCAATCCTCTTGCCATGGTAAACACTTTGCTAAGATCATCAATAGGCTTCTTCAATACTGCCAATTTATCACACAATAGTTTAATTTTTTTTTTGATATAATCATCAATGGACAGATTACCTTTCTTTTGACAGTGTAAGGATTCACTGATGTGGATCTTGTTCTCCTTTATAATAGCAAGAAGAATTTTCTCTGGAGATTTCTAAACTTGGTAAGCTAAATCCATCCTCTCTAGCATTCCCAAGCTTATCCTTATTGATGATCCCAAGTAGCCATGAGGTGAGTAGACCATTATCATTGAGCCAAGTAGTGTATAATGGATTTGAGATGATTTTTTCTTATTCATCTTTGATTTCTGATTATGGAGTTTCTTGAGATGTTCAAACCTTTAACGGTACCTGTGATCTCCATAATAGGTAATTTTTTAATGGACAAACTGAATGGTTAAACATTTTTCAATTGCAGCCATCTGGACGAAACTGAATTAAACAAGAAAATTTTGGACAACTCTGATTTGAACAAAAAATACTACTGAACATAATGGAATTGAACAAATAGTAATAATAATAAGAAACTCCATAATTGAACTGAATTAAAAGATATAGAGGATTTCCTTTTTCTATTCTTAAACTCAATCAATTTCATTTTATGAAAAAAATTCTTATGAACAAGTGTTTAAAAAAATCTACGGAAAATCCTACCCAGTATGAAATTAGGGCAGAAATTGTGTTCTTATTTTAAACCCTGGACGATTAAGAGATGTAACATATAACTCTTTTATTTTTTTTTGTTTTGAGTTAGAGGTGGGAGATTCGAACTCATGACTTCTTAGTTAGGGTGATATGTCTTTTACTATTGTTTTATCATGGTTACTTACTCGTAAAACCAATGTTGTAAACAAACTAATACTAGCCCCACAAACTACTAACTTCTCAAGTTTCTCCAATTGTGAAAATTAAACAATAATGTCGAAACGGCCGAAAAAAAATTTCAAATGAGGAATAAATCGCGCGTTGCAGAAGGAAGTTTGTGAACTGTAATGAATTGGAACTTTTTGGGAAAGAAAGAGTAATGATGGAAAAGCTTGCACGAAATATGCCTTTCATGTGTGTTTCTTTTTAAATATAAAGTAGGGATAACGGCGTGAATGACCAACTTAAAAATATGATAATTTATGTTAATTTTCTTTTGTATGAAATTACTCTTAGAATTAAAATTTTATTTCAAATTAATTTTATGGGAAAATCTTACTTAACCAAAAGAAAAAACAAACAATACCAATAATTTAAGAATTAAAAAAAAAAATCAAATATAATAGAAATTTGAATAAAAAATTAGATATTTAAACTTTAAAATTTAAAACCTAAAAAGAAATCTTTAAAAATATAATTAATATTTTAAAAATATTAATATGCAAATACACTCAATTATATTGAAAGAATCCTATTCCAAAAATATTTCTTAAATACTCTATTCTATTTCAAAAATATTCCAAAAAATATTCCTAAAATACTCTATTTTATTTCAAAAATACTCACAAGATACCACAAATACTCTATATTATTCCAAAAATACTTCCTATTATCCCAAGAATACTCCTTAAATACTAGCTAGAGCTACTCTCGTCGTTCCTATTTTAAAAATACTTCATAAATACTCTCTTTTATTCCAAAAATACTCTCGTATTTTAAGTTGTAAAAACTTTGTAATGTGGAAGTTAAAGATACTATATAAATACTCTAAATACTCTCGCTTATTCCCAAAATAGACTATTTTAATAAAAAACTAAGAATTTTCTACTTTTGATAGCGAAAATGATGTACTGTATTGTATCTTCTATGGAGATGCCCAAACGTGAAGAGAGTAGTCGATGATTTTACCAGTAGAAGAAAAGCCACAAAAATCATGTATCTGGTAGTCGACGACTTTGTCCTGAGAAATTGAAGAAGTCATTTAATTTTGTCATCTGTGTTCTGGAAATTGAGATGCAAAGAACTTTTGGAAGACGACGAGAATGAAAAGAACTGTGAAGAATAAATAATTATTCGGTTGAAAACAGAATCAAGAAAGAGAATTAAAAAATCAAAAAAGATATAATTGAGGGAGTATAACAAAAATAAAAAAAACTATTAGAATCTAGGAGATATGTGGATTTTTTTTTTAATTCAAAAGGGATAATTGAATTAAAAAGAGTAAAATTGTCTAAAGAAAAAATACTAAACAGTTGAGAACAATAAATGGTCTAAAATGAGCAGTAAAAAGATACACCTACTCCGATTTCTCTATAAAGTAAGTATTTATGGACAAAAGGGTAAAATGAAGTTGGGTTTGGGCTTTCAGCGGGCCACTACAAAATATTCGTGAAAACTATGGTGAATCTAGACATTTATAATACAGGGATAACAGGGTATATGACGATTTAAAATAATCAATTTTAAAAAATGGCTAAACAATTTCATATTTGAAGAATGACCAGCTTAAAAATATAATATTTCAATTAAATTTTTTTTGTACAAAATTAACCTTCAAAAAAGATTTTATCCCTTCTACTCTAACAAACTAATACCTATAATTGAGGGAATACAAAAAAATTATATGTTAAAGAAAAACTTTAAAAAAAATCTATAAGCTAGGAAATCAAACAAAAAACAAAAATCAAATGTGATAGAAATTCAAATCAAAAGTAAGATATTCAATTTTTTAAATTTTCCAACAACCGAATCAAATCAAATAATTAAAAATAGAAATTTGAATAAATAGATATCATTATTCAAAATAAATATATAAATATTTGAAATTTAAAAATACTCTCGAAGTCCTATTCCAAATAAAACACTGTCTACTAACCGGAATCACTCGCTTTAAGTTCAAGATATAAAAACTGTTTAAGTTGTCCAAAAATACTCTCTAAATACTTTGTGCTATTCCAAAAAATTTTTTAAAAAATATTGAATCACTCGCTCTTTAGGTTGCAGATATAATAACAATTTTAAGTTATCCAAAAATACTCTCTAAATACACTTTCTTATCTTTAAATACTCTACATGATATAGCAACAATTTTAAGTTGTTCAAAAGTACTCTCTAAATACTCACTAAATATTCTTGTTTATCTCTAAATACTCTCTTATTATTAAATACTATAAATACTCTCTACTATTTCGAAAATATAGAACTATTTGAATTGAAAAAATACTCTCTACTCATCTCTAAATATTCTAAATACGTTTTGGTGTTGGGTGTTTGTCAAGTTATCTCTCTCTTTTGCCTAATTTATCATTGAACTAAATACTCTCTATTATTCCCAAAATAGTCTCTTTGGCTTGGAATCAAAAATATTTTTTGGTATTGGGTGTTTACTATGTTATCTCTTTCTTTTAGAAAAATTTGTCTCTCTACTATTCTCAAAATACTCTATTTAGCTTGGACTAAGGAAATAAAAAAATCTTTTTGGTGTTGGGTTTTTGCCACATTATTTCTCTCTTTTACATATGAAAATTTTGTCTAAAAATTTTCTCACATTTCGATAGCAAAAATTTGTATTGCAAATGTAGAGATGGTGTCAATGACTTTGTCAAGAGAAGCAAAGGAAGAAGGATCCTTGCCATTGAGAAGCAGAGGAAGAGGAAAAAACCATAAAAATTATGTTCTACAAGTCCTATACTATTGTACCTCGTGTGGAGATGAGGAGAGTCCAAACGTGGAGATGCATGGGAGTTGATGACTTTGTAGAAAAAACCATTTTGTACGAATTGAAATGCTCTACAATGGATGGAGGCTTTCTGTTCACACAAGATTTTCGGAGAAATTTATTTCGTGGAAATGAACTTGATTTTATTGATTTTGTGTAGTAGTACAATCTCTAATGTATAATTCTTTGATGCTTTTTCTCTACTTTATACTTTACTTCGACGGTTGATGAGCTTGTTCTCGAGTGGAGGGAATGTAAGTCGTTGACTTTAGCTTGTTGAAGAATTTTTTCAGTCTTTGACTTCTGCGTGTTAAAGAATTTTCTAAGTCTTCGGCTTCTGGTTGTTGAAGAATTTCAGCTTTGAGCTTGTTGAAGGACTTCGGCTTTGAGCTTGTTGAGGAGGAAGATCAATTTCTTGAAATCTTTTAGTCTCCAGCTTCTTTTAAGCTTTAGAAGTCTTGGATTTCTTGAGAGTCTTGAATCTTCTGAATTCTGAGTCTTTTGAAATCTTCTAAAGCTTCTGAATCCTTTGTTTTATCTTTGAATTCTGAATGAATGTAAATGAGGGTGAACCCCTCTATTTAGAGAGACTTTGATGGATCTCATATAGACTTGGGCTTGGGCTTGACTTTTGGGCCCAACCATTAGACTTTAAGTTTATTTAAATTTAATTAAGCTCTTTTTAATGGACTTGAATTATTTGGATCAACCCAATTCAATTTTAGTAATTTTGGGCTTATTTGATTTTTAGCCCATCACGTGACACAATCCATTAGGCCAAATTATGTCGACTAAATAAGTGACATTATTTAATTTTCTAATTTTATGTTTTTAATTTTAATTTAAAGACACGTGTAAATTTCTAATTTGTCACGAAATTTATCATTCAACAAATGCTCATTTTTCGAGATTTATGCACCTATATACGTGGATGGATAAAAAAAAAACAAATAAATATTTTTTTTGTTTTGCCAAAATTTCTCCATGGTTTGAATTTAAAATTTGGAGAAAATTAGCTTTGCCATCTTTATTTGACTAGGAGGGAAAATCAGAATCGAGAAAATATTTTTCCTGAATTATTTAGAAATTTGTCACATTTATTTAGGAAAAACTTTTGCTAAAATTAAAATTTGGCAAATCTTTTGCAAAATAAAAACTTTTTTCTTCAAAAAGTAAGTAATTTTGGACCAATCTTTTGCCAAAATTAAAATTTTATGGCCAAAAAATATGTAGAAGGTATTTTGGCAAATCTTTGCAAAATTAAAAATATTCTAAAAATATTCTTGAGTAATTTTGGGAAAAATCTTTTGCCAAAATTAAAAATTTATGGCCAAAACATATTTAGGAGAGATTTTGTCATCTATGGGAAAGTCTTTTGGCAAAATTAGAAATTTTTTGGCCTAAGATATCGAGAAATATTTTTCACATTAAAAAATATATATTTCACAGCCCATTTTTTTTTTTATTACTTGGAAAGAGTTACCAATAACAGAACACGAAAGTTCCAAAATAATTTTTTTAGGCCAATCACGTAATTTTGGTGACTTTGGAATCCTACGACGGTGGTCACCTGAAGAATATCCACAATGCGGATCACCTAACTTTTTAAGTTTTTGGTGATTGATGAGGCACTACAGTGATGTCACTCTCTATTAGGCCAAACACCTAATTTTGATGATTTTGGAATCCTAAGGCGATGGTCACCTAAAGAATATCCCACAAGGCCAATCACCTAACATTTGTTAAGTTTCTAGTGATTGAGGAGGCAGTGCAGTGATGTCACTCCCTATTAGGCCAAACACCTAATTTTGGTGATTTTGGAATCCTACGGCAGTGGTCACCAGAAGAATATCCCACAAGGCCAATCACCTAACTTTTTTAAGTTTCTGGTGATTAAGGAGGCACTACAGTGATGTCACTCCCTATTAGGCCAATCGCCTAATTTTTGTGACTTTGGAATCCTATGGCGGTGGTCACCTGAAGAATATCCACTAGGCCAATCACCTATCTTTTTAAGTTTATGGTGATTGAGGAGGCACTATAGTGTTGTCACTCCCTATTAGGCCAAACACCTAATTTTGATGATTTTGGAATCCTACGGTGGTGGTCACCTAAAGAATATCCCACAAGGTATCACCCACAGTAGAATTAAATGTCTTTGATTTGTACTATCATGTTTTAGTACTTGTGACATTTTTTTTATGAGCTGATTTTTTTTAATATGAAATGCACTTTTATATATATATATATGTGGGATGATATTTTTTTTTGCACAAAATCTTTTTTTTTTATAAGGACTAAACTTAAAGTTTTCTTTAAGTTGCCTACGTACCCTTTAAGATTAGGAATCAAGTTATAACGTAGTTCATTTGGATTTTTTTTTAAGAAGGAGGCGTCGTTCACCTTTTAAACTCATGCGGACCAGGAGTATCGTGCAGTTTAGGCTCTTGCGATAAGGAGCATTGTATTTTATGCGTAGTACTTCTTGAGAAACTTTCCATTGATCGGGCCAATCTTAAGCATATCTTTGTCAACTATCTTGTATGCACCATTCGTGTAGACTTTTTTCACAATGTAGGGTCCATCCCATTTAGGTGTAAATTTATTCCATGTATGTTGAATTGTTATAATGGGTCTTCGAACAACGAGCATGAGTTCTCCAACTTGAAATGATCGAGGTCGTATCTTTTTATTAAAAGGTTTAGACATGCATGCTTGATAACATTCCAACGTATGTTGAGCATCTAGTCTTTTCTCATATAACGCTTCCAACTCCTGAAGACGTAATTTAGCATTGTCTTCTACAGTCAGCCCTCTTGAACTACCATTCGCAATGAGAGAATTTCTCTTTCTAAAGGGAGTACAGCTTCCACTCCATATACTAGAGAATAAAAAGTAGCTCCTATTGGAGTGCGATCGGTAGTTCGGTATGCCCATAAT
>JAOANK020535653.1:0-12459 GCA_026257165.2 Telfairia occidentalis
TCCTACCAAATCAACAATAATTGCATCAAAGTACACTTAAAATCACACAAAACCTCTATAATTTAGGCACTAAAATATCACTTTTTAGAGTACTATCAATAAACTTGAGTGCCCCCTCTCCAATTCCACTGACCCTTGCAAATAACCCCCCTATTCGATGTCTCTCAATAAGAAATTAAAAGTGGCAAAACATACCCCATCACTGAACTCATATGCTCCTCTATCACTTTCGTGCATAGAAAAACATATGTCTAAACTCCTATGTCTAATTTACAACCCTTTCTTTCGAACAAAGCAATAAATACAACAACAAGACACTTATAGGCCTCATATTTGATGTCTCTCAATAATAAATTTAAAGTGGCAACACATAACCCATCACGGACCTCATATGATCCTTTATCACTTCTGTGGATAGAAAAACATACGTCTAAACTCCTATGTCTAATTTACTACTCTTTCTTTCGAATAAAGCAATAAATATAGCCACAACACACTTATTGGCCAAATAAATGAAAGCATTAAGGGTTGGAATTTAGAAGAAAATAACATTCAATGCATTCAAGAGTTCAACAATACAATAAATTGTCCATAAATTCAACCAACACCTAAAACTAATGTGTTAGCTACTGTTCATAGCATAAAACAACCCAATAACCAACATTAGAGTAGTTTTACAGAATAGAAAAAGAGAGCAAAGAAATCTTTCAGGTTGATCTTCTCCCACTATAGCTTCACATGGACTTGCGTGCTCTTGGTTTTCACCCCGAACACTAAGGAGACCTCCAAACACTTTTAGCTACAAATCCCAAGGTAAAATTCTACTGTTCCTTGGAATTTGCACCAAAAAGGGCCCCAAAATCACTCTCCCTGAAAACTAAATCAAAATTACGCATTTATAGTCCCAGCCGACAACGTCGAGACACTAGGGGAAGCATCTGAACGCCGCCCTAATTCAACACAAAAAGAAACGCATGTGACACACCATGGGCGGACAATAAGAGCCATAGCGTCGAGTCGCTACTTTGAACAGCATGGCGGATGACTGTGCGATCACGCGCTCGTCTTACCATACTAATGGCGTCGAGACGCTAGTCTTCTTGAAGGTTGACCGCACACTTTTCTCCAATTTTGAGTGCCTCAACGCTATGTCCCAACATTGAGATGCTATGCTTTCTAGTCTCCAATTGTTTTGTCTTCTTTTCTTCATGCCTTGGCCAATTTTCCTCCTTTTAAGCTCGCGTTCAACCCAAACAATATCTAATCCATATTGTCGCCATGAAATGCTCGATTCCTACAAAATCAACAAATAAAGGCATCAAAGTATACAAGAAAGCCCAAAATCACTAAATCTAAGGTCCTAAAATAGCACTTTTGGAGTTCTATGATTAACATAGTCCCATGTAGTGTCATCATCGATAATGGAAGTTGTGCCAACATTGTGAGCGCCAACTTCTAGAAAGGTTGAATTTCGCTACTATGGCTCATCCCCACCCATCCCAACTTAGATGGATGAATGAACATGGAGAACTCAAAATAAAACAACAAGCTTGTGTTGCTTTTACCATAGGAAAGTACAAGGATGAGGTTATGTGCGATGTGATCCCTAAGCACGGGGGAGATATTCCACTTGGGAGACCTTGGCAATTTAATCGAAAGGTCAAGTTTGATGGGCATCTCAATAAGTATTCCTTCCTATTCGACAGAAGAAAGGTTACATTAATCCCTCTTTCAACAAAGGAAGTTAGCATTGATCAAGCTAAGCTACCTAAAAGACGAGAAGAGTCTAAATCTCCAAAGATTGAAAAGAAAGAGGTAAAACCAATCACCAAGGAAGGAAGACCTCAAGTCTTACGGCTAGTGCTCATGAAATCAAACATGCTTTGCATAACAATCAAGTTCTTCTTATGTTTATATGTAAAGGAACTTGTGCACTACCTCAGGAACTCCAAGAGAGTTTTCCTAGTGTTTTTTGTTGAACTTTTGCAAGAATTCAAGGATGTCTTTCTTGAGGAGATCCCTAAAGGATTACAACCATTTAGAGGCATTGAACACAAGATTGACTTGATCTCGGGAGTCCAAATCCCAAATCGACTAGCCTATAGAACCAACCCAAAGGAGGCTGAGGAAACCCAAAAGCAAGTGTAAGAATTCCTTGCTCATGAGTATGTTAAAGAGTCTTGATTTCCTTGTGAATAAAAGGGATAAAACTTGGCATAGTGTGTAGATTGTAGGGTCATAAATAAGATCACTATTAAATATAGACAACCAATTCCTAGGCTAGATGTTATGGTAGATGAGTTGCATGGTTGTAAGTTGTTCACAAAGATGGATTTGAAATTTGGATATCACCAAATTAGGATGCATGTGGAAGATGAGTGGTGATAGCACTCCAAAAAATGCTATTATACGACCTAAAATTCTAGTAGTTTTGTGAGCTTTCATGTGTACTTTGATGCTTTTATTGTTGAATTTGTAGAAACTGAGCATTTGGAGGTGAAAAAACGGATTTAGTGTTATTTGGGCTAAAAAAAGAGCCTAAGAATAGCAAATTTGGCTATAGAACGAAGGAAATATGTCAAAAATAAAAGTACAAATTTTTCTAGGCTAGCGTGTCAATGTTGGAATAGTGCTCAACGCTGGAATAGTAGCATCTCAATGCTCCTTCAAAAATTCTTCCCAATTTGGCAAAAAAGTGGTGGCACATTTGTAATATTAAAGCACATCGTCTCGACGCTATTGTATAATGTCTCGACACTACTGGCAAAATCTATATAATGTTCTTTTTCACCGCTAGGTCAAGGACGAGGCCATTTTTTGTGGAATTTTTGACAGAATTAGATAGAGAACACCGATAGTTACTGTTTTGGAGCATTTGGAGATTTTTGGAGTACTCATGATCGATTTTTCAGACCTCGATAAGCGTGCCAACGATCGAAATGGCATAGTTTCTTTTGGAAGTTCCCTCTTTTCTATTAAACTCTTTATGTTCTCTTTTTATGGATTTTTATGGACTTTTCCTAATGGAAAATAGTAGCTAAATCCATTGGTTTTAGGGTGTTGGTTGTAATGAACTCTTAAATTTATTGGTTTTTCTTGTGGAATGCATTTTTAATATCGTTTTCTTCGATTTTCCATCACTTAAATCACTACATTTAATTGGCCATTGAATGTTGTGTACGTTGTTCTTTTAGACCAAGGAATTTAGACGTTTATTTTTCTATGCATCAAAGTGATAGGAGAATATGCGAGGTCAGTGATAGGTTATTTTTATGCCACTTCTAAATTCTAGTTGTGAGACATTGCATATGAAGTTAATTGTGAGAGTTGGTGGACCTCGAGAGGGAAAAACTCGAGTCAATCAACCTTAGACTTAGAAATTGTGTAATTAATTATTTAATTGTTTTATTCGCCATACCAACACCCTAGAACCTCATTTCTATTTCTTTCCTAACCGTTGCCATGTCTCAATTTATTGTTTGATTCTTTTTATATCTTAGACATATTGCATGATAATTGGTTCCCTAAATAAAATTAAAAGAATAAATTAATAACTAAGAAAATTAGAAATCTGATTCCCTAGAGGATGATACTCGGTCTCCTAAGACTGTTTTATATTACAATTTTACCCGTACACTTGCTGTGACGTAGTGGACTGCGATCAAGTGGAAAACGACTTTTAAGACTAAATTTCGATTGTATGAATGCTTAGTCTTGCCCTTTGGTTTAACAAATGGCCCAAATACTTTTATGAGGTTAGTGAATTATGTGTTGAGAGATTAATTAGGAAAGTTTGTTGTAGTCTATTTTGATGACATTCTTGTATATTCCAAATTTATTAATGAGAATGTTAAACATGCTAAGTGTGTATTAAATACCCATAGGCCGAGAGGCTCTATGCTAACTTGAAGAAGTGCAGTTTTTGTATGGAGAGTGTCAATTTTCTAGGTTTTGTTATCTCCATCAGAGGAGTTGAAGTTGGCCAAGAGAAAATCAAGGCAGTTGAAGAGTGGCCCACACCTCAAAATGCAAGTGAGATTAGAAGTTTCCATGGGCTAGTCAGATTCTATAGATGGTTCATCAAGGACTTTAGCTCGATTGTCGCCCCTCTTAATGAAATATTGAAGAACATTAAGTTCCAATGGGGGAAAAACAAGAGAAGTTCTTCATCACTTTGAAGATAAGTTATGTCATACCCCACTACTTACTTTAATGAATTTTGACTTAACATTTGAAGTTGAGTGTGATACTAGTGGCGTTGGCATAAGAGCAATCCTAATGCAAGAATATAGGCCAATCATGTACGAAAGTGAGAAACTTAGTAGAGCCACATTGAACTATCCAACATATGACAACGAGCTCTATGTTTTAGTAAGAGCTTTGCAAACATGGCAGGACTATTTATGTCCCAAGGAGTCCGTTATTCACGTAGACCATGAGAGTTTGAAACATTTGAGGACCAAGATAAGCTCAATAGAAGACATGCCAAGTGGTTGGAATTCATTGAAACGTTTCTATATGTGATCAAATACAGGGAAGGCAAAGAGAATGTTGTAGTTGATGCCTTATCAAGAACATACACATTATTCTCTACCTTACATACCAAGTTCTTGGGATTTGATCATATTACGAAGGTGGATCCTTACTTTAACCATATATTTGACATGTGCAACAATGGTACCCCTGTGAGCATTTTACCATCTTTGAGGGATACCTCCTTAGGAAAGGAAAGTTGTGCATTCCTCAAAGATCAATGCGAGAGCTTCTTACCAAAGAGGTACATGAAGGAGTTCTTATGAGACAATTTGGATTGAGCAAAATGTTGGACATGCTTACCAAACACTTTTTTTGGCCTAAAATGAGGCATGATGTCCACAAAGTATGTGAAATTTGCATCATTTGTAAACAAGTTAAATCCTAAACAATGCCTCATGGCTAGACATATATATGGATTTTGTGCTAGGCCTACCAAGGTCAAATAGGGGAAAGATAGTATCTTTGTTGTTCCTGATCGATTTGGCAAGATGACACACTTTATTACTTGAAACAAAACTAATGATGCTAAGCATGTTACACATTTGTTCTTTAAAGAAGTCAAATTGCATGGAATTAAAAGATCTATCGTAACTTATAGGGATGTCAAGTTCCTAAGTCATTTTTGTAAACTCTTGTGGGGCAAGTTGGGAACAAAGCTTATAAATTCCATTACTTGTCAACCACAAATGGATGGACGAATGAATGTGGTAACCAGAATAATGGTTCATTGTTGAGATCCATCATTGACAAAAATGTGAAGAATTGAGAGGAATGTTTACTATTTGTGGAATTCGTTTACAATAGAGCCATACATAACACTACTCATTGTTCACCTTTTGAGGTAGTATATGGCTTTAATCCTTTGACTCCACTTTATCTCTTATCTATGTCCCAAGGTAAGTTAACGAGTCCGCAAGTCTGGAGCAAGGTAGACATGATGCATGTTGTTGCTTGGCATCGTGAAGTCAATATATGTAATGATAACTACACTCTGGTAGTGCAAGTGTACACAGTCAGTGACAAGTGATAAGTATTTATATCGTTTCCACAGGGATTAGTGCTAGATTTCAACTTATTCTAATTCAATCTTTTAGTGAATTCAAAGGTGAACAAGTTAATGATTATAATTTTTATATTAACTAATGCAGAACTAAATTAAATGACAAACTAAAAAGAATGCTTTTGAATTGTAACAATATGAATGAATAGGTTCAGATTAAGGCCTAATGCTATTTTTCTTGAGATAGAATGCTGAAGCAAAAGAATTATAAAATCGAATCACTCAACAATAGTCTCAAAATCCTCCAAGATTTCCCAAATATCTTAAGTTAACTCCCATTAACCTATATGAATTTAACTTGTTGTATTAGTGCATTTCTAACCTCCCGACATAGCTAGCAACTAACCTAATCAAGAGGCTAATGTATTTTAAAGGCAAACTACTTCTCTTTATTTCTTCTGAAACTTAGAAATATTATTCATGTGTGTTAGGCAAATAGCATCAATATCAAACAATTAAGAAGACCTTTAATACAGTTCAATTCAACAAGAATTACTTCAGTTCTAAATTGATTCAATAACATCACCTTTAATCCTCACCTAACGGTGATTAATTCATGCTAGAATAACAAAAAGATAGAAAAATGAATAAGGATAATATTGAGTTCATAAAGACAAGTGATACGAATAAAAGAAATGTGCAGGAGTCTATCACTCCAATAAAGATGTTGAATGAATCTTCTTTTTCACTTCAGCCTTCATTGACAATATTTTTGTACTGAAACTTCTTCTTCTTCAAATCCTTGACTTTTGTCCTCGTGGAAAAAAAACTTCTAACTTTAAACGCGACTTAAAACTCCTCCCTACAAGCTCGACACTTTGCTTAGGTGGCAATCTAATGAGTCTCCTAATCACAAGAAAATACTCTTCTACTAGAATAGTGCTCCCTCATTCATATACTAACAAAATAGCTATTGATAAGCTAACGATTTGATGATTAGTATCAAATAAGTGTAAATCTCTCAATAACCATTCATTTGATGATTGAAATAGAATAATACAACAATATGGCAATTCTCAAGAGTTCTAAATGCAAAACAAAGGTAAACCTAGCGATTTCATTAACAAAGAATAAAAACTTCATCCAATAAAGCTCTAAAATTTACCATAAAAGAGTTCTAATAACTCTATTTTGGAGAGTTATCAAATCTCCAAACTTGAATCATTGCCTGTCCTCGGGTAATGCATAAAATTTTAAGAATTCAATAGTAATGAGCTAGCAAACAAAATCATGCAGTAGAATATGATGAACAATTCAATGAAAATTTATTGACTATCCAACTAATTCACATCCACTTCAAATCAATCCCTTATATCGTCTTAATTTGTCTGCACATGCCCTAAGTTCTACTTATCATAAGGTTCCTAACTCTAAGTCTACTAATTCCTAAGTCATCAAATCTACTGTGCAATCCATCAATTAGTGTTCCATTTTATTCCCTTCCCAATACTACTTTTGGTTCCCCTGATTTCAGTGTCCGTTCTCTTAATTCTTTTGTAATAGCATAACTTTTGTTCCCTTCAAGTCGCAGTCTTTATTTTAAAACAGTAGAACTTTTTTCACAACATACTCTATTGTTCAGACTCATCACTCATCACAGATTAAGAATTCATTTTCTCAATAGGAATCCTTCTTTTTACTCTCTCTTGCCCATCAGAATGGCAACATTGGTAATGAAGCACACCTACGTTTTTGGAAAAGTAGTAACATTCAAGCGATGCTTATCCCTTTTTCTATTTTTTTAATTCTATATATATACATATATATACATATATATCCATACACACACACACACACACACACACACACACACACACACACACACATATAAACCTCCCCTCTGAGTTACTTTTTGACGCAGTGGTACATAATGGGTGTCATAAATACCCCTGATTACTAGGCCTACTTAGAAGGAAAATCTTTAAAGGGATAGGAGTGTGTTGTACAGTGATAGCACACTTTGTGGGCTAATTTTATAGCTTGGATATTATTAGTTTAATGATTAATTTGAGTAAATTTATGCATAGATCTAATTGTTTTGTAGGAATCCTGCACATGGAATAAAATAAAGGTTTACAAGTAGTTTATTGACAAATCTAGGGAAAAGATTGAATTATAACTTGAAGAATTGATGAAAGTGGAAATCCAACTTACATGGAGACAACGTTGAGACGCCAAGACCAACATCGCGACGCTTGCAAAATAGTTCAAGCCAATCAACCAGAGTGGATAGCATCTAGACGCTCTCCACAGCGTCTCGACGCTAGAGTAAAATGAAGACTTTGACCTATAGCAGCAACATCTAAACGCTATCCAGAGCATCTCGATGCTATCAACAGTTCCATAAATACATCATTTTGCAGCATTGGGACGAACTTTTTGACCATTTAGGAGAGTAAATACATTTGAGAATCGGGAGTTTACGAAATCAGAGGGCAAGGTGGCCTATTTGGAGCATAGAAAAGGGATTTTCGAGGCTCAGAACGTGGAAATCGATTTGAGGATGAAAGATCGAAGCGTCGTGTTTAATTTCTTCTCCTTTCCCTTGACTTTTTGTAATCTTTCCATGAGTTTTAATTTGGGAATTCTGATTTTTATGTTGAACATGTGTAGCTAAACTCTTCATTCTAGGGATTGATGTAGCCATTGGTTTTAATAAGTTTTATTTGTTGATTTTTCGAGATTGAACTTACATATTTTCTATTTATGCATTCATGTGCTTATTGCTTTTAATCTCTTGATCATAGATTAACTGTCCATTGATTTGAATCTATCACTCAGGAGAGGGGGTTTAGAATTGATTGCACGACTTCAGTAGTTCTAATATTGGGAGATTTAGAATTGCGTGAGAAGGTGTTATTAGAATTGATGTTTATGCTTTGCTTTTTATTGAAATTGAATAAAGATATTAGTTTCTTAATTAGCAAGGAGATTAAATCGCACTCGAAAGAGGCAGTTTATATATGAGTATTCTAGGCTTATAGAATTGGGTAGTGATTCTGTCTTGATTAAATCAATTAATTGGCTTATTAATCCAATTGGTGAAATCAACTCTCTAGGATCCTTTCTCTATGATTTTCTCAACTTATTGTTTTTAGTCACTTATTTAGTTTGCATAAATTCATGTTGTTATGTTCTCTAAAGAAAATTGAATGTTATTAATTGTGGTATTTAAGTGAACTAGAAACCCAATCCTAAGGACGACACTCTTAATCTCTTACACTATATTAAAACTTGACCCCGTACTCTTGCAAGTGAGCAATTTTAGCTACATACAAAAAGAGGAAAGCAATTATACAGCTCAATCAAACATTTTCAAGGACCAAAAGGGATGCAACATCCCCAAATTTAAAAGGGTGCATTGTTCTCAATGTACTCAGCTATTGGGCTAAAATCCCCAAACTTAGTCTAAAGAATCCTAGACAATAATGATAAGACAAAAGTTCAGTTCCCTAAATGCTGGAGCAAGTTTTCCTCAAGAATCAAACTAGACTAAAAGTAGGATCCTAAGAATAGATATAAAGTGTGAACTTATTGCAAGGAAAAATTTGGAGTTAACAAGTTTTCAACTCTAGCAGACACAAACAAGTGCTCTCATCCTAGTCAATAAGTCTACAAAGCAAAGTTCAACAAATTCTGCAAATGTTCGATCATCAGTTATGCTAAGTTCTAAAGAATTATTTTGTGAATGTTAGTTAGAATGCTGCACAAACACGAAATTGAACACCAACCAAAAACTGTTCAACTAAAGATGTGAGGATTACAAAATATATGAGGGTGGGGGTCAAACAGCAATAGCACATAAATTTATTTTTTAGAAAAGATAAAGAAAAAGCAAGAAATTTAAATAACAAAAATAATTAAATGACAAGAAGATAAAGAGAAAAAGAGGACAACCAACATCCCTAAAAATCATCACTTTTCTTTTTCATTCTTCAAATGGTGGATCCTGCTCCTCAACAGTCTCTTCATGCATTACGGTGGAGGTTGGATAACAAGTTCATCAGATCATCTGGAATAAGGGAAAACCTTGAGAGGGTTTTAGGAAGTTTTTCTGCATTTTCTTCTAAATGGGAGTGTAATGCCTACAAGCATAACTCCAATAGATTTGAAACTATTGCTCTTGAAATTCCATATGGCTTATCAGTAGCTCCGTTGCTCCAACAAATGATAAACACCACTCAAAAGTCCTCTCACTCTAGGTGGCGCTTCGTCACATTGCAGCTGCACAAGATTTGCTGTGTCAATCACTCCTTTGTCAAATAGAGTTATATCGTCTGGACATATTGGAACACCATTGATAACTCTTCGAAAGAGGGTTATTATACCTATCAAATTGAGTCTTTGACTGTTGTTTAAGATATGTTAGTATGTGGAATGCATGTGGAAGCATCAAAAGTTGTTATATTTGTAATTTTTCTATCTACAGTACTTAATACTTCATAGATATATATGCTACCGAATTATGGATTGAATTTGTGGCGGATTACAGGAATTGAAGGAAGTTCAATGAAGCGACGAGACCTGGTAGCATCATTCCTTACAAAATGCTGCAGCATTTCAACAAACAGAATATTCCCTAGGATCTTCAAGTGTACGGATTTTTTACTAGATGAGGTACATGTGACGCCTTTGAAAGGCACGATTTACCCTCTCTCTACACGTGGGACTTCAAAAGGGCACCATGAGTCATTTGTGCACCTATATTTAAGGCAAGAACACATTTTTAGGGTAAGCTGCCAAAAGGAAGGAACCTAGAAAGGAAAAGGTAAGGAGTCTCTCGACAAAAGAATCCAAACCTCTTGAGAAGAAACCCAGCTGCTACTGTGTTTAATGCCTCTACATCTTCAATTCTGCTCCTTACTGTTTTGAACTTTATTCTAGATGTTTTATTTCAGCTGTAGTATTTGAACTTGCATTTATTCTTGCAATTATTCTAGTTTTATTTTGACATTCTCTTTCATTATGTATTATAGCTAAAACCCATTCGGGTAGTTGATGACAATCATATATTGCTAAAGCATTGTTGCTGTTTCTTTTGGTGAATGAAAAAGACTTCTTCTGTTTCTTTTAATTTGTTTTATTTTTTGATCGTGATCTTCCCAGTTCGCCAGTGGAAGTTAATGCTAGCTAGTCTTGTGCTGATGAGTAAAAGACTAGTCGAATCCAATTAGAAGGATATAGCAGAGAAGGACTATTCTATTCTCATAGATGCACTAGACATAGTGTTGAAGCTATAAAACTAAAAGGAATATGTACTTTTTAGATATAGAGTTTGAGTTTAGACATAAACCAGGCTTGCTCTTAAGTATATGTTGCTTGAAAGAGTGGGTATAATGTTAATTCCTGTTTGTAGAGAGAACTTTTTATTTCCAGAAAAAGCTACAGCATAATATCGCTTTGTATGACATAATATCCTTAGCTGCCCTTATCTTTTCATCATTTCTTAATACTTGTGTTTATCATGTCTTTCTTCTTTGCAGCCCCAAAGCCAATTGATTTTAGCCTTCTCCTAGCCCCTCTTGCATCGATATTGTATCACCTGTTTAATCTTTTGCTTGAATGAATGGCATTAAGTATGAAAACTTAGTCTAGATTAACCAAGTCCTTGAGGTTCGATATCCTGAAATACTCAAATATTACTTGTACGATTGCTTATACTTGAGCATGACTTGTCTTCATTTCCATCATTCTTCAACGTAATTGAGTAATTATTTCACCACTACGTAGAAGACAACGACCAACTCTCTTGCACAGTGCTGGGATGGTGTTGGGAAAAAATAGTTTTCCTACCCACTTTCTAGAACATGGGTAGATCTCAAAGGTAACAACTTTTCCCACGTCAATGCTGAGTGAGCGAAGCATGGCGAATACCTGTCTAATACTATCTTTCTTGATTGTTGAGTTGTGTGTCACCGAAAGTAGTCAAAGTTTTAGACAAGATAATGAGGTGTTGGCTTCGGATTTCAAAAAAGCGGATTGAAATGTTCTGACATGAGTTGAAGACACTCGCCACTGTGCTCCTTCGATTTCCAGCTCGTGTAATGCAACGTTCAGTTGCTCTTATAAAGGAGCAATAACCATCTTTTACACGATGTGCACATAATCGTGGAGGTGGTAGATACTGTTAATTGCTCCTGGAAAAAAATCAACTAGAACACCTCAAACAATCGTCTCAAAACTGTTGCTTTCGTTAAGATTGATGTAAAACTCTAACATTATCCCAATAACCGCAGGTTCTTGTTTCCTACAAAAATACTCTTGATCGATCTCACTACACATTACTTCAAGTGCACAAGTCAATAGTAGTAAAAAAATTATTCAATTTTATTAAATATTGATTAATTATTTCAATTTTATCGAGACACGAATAACATGCATCAAATTCTACTCTAAGAAGTAAGCTAACAGGCAACTTAAGGATAGAAAATGAAGTAACAATTCAATTCTAGGGTGTTGGCATTGTAAAAGTGCAATTAACTAATTACTTAAACTCAAAAGATGCATTTAATTTCCAAATTTCTAAGTCTAGGATTTATAAACCCGAGCTTCCCCCTTTTGAGGTCCACTGCACCTCACAAATAACTGCTAATTCGATATCTTACAGTAAGAAATTACAGGTGACATACAAATAGCCCATCACAAACCTATTGGGGTTGGTGCCCTAAATCTCGTGAGTTTCGTTAATTTTTGTAATTATTGTAAACAAATTATTTATTCAATAAAATAAGATGTTATTTTATTTTAGTTATAGTGTGCATTAAGGCCCAATCCAATAAACTAAGATCCAATGTTATTTAATGTAATTTAAACATGTATGTGGTAGACATACAGGTGGATCGTGTTTTAAATAATAACCTAAA
>JAOANK020535754.1:0-12458 GCA_026257165.2 Telfairia occidentalis
AACGATTTAGGATCACATCGTTTGTATCATATACAAAGCGGGCCGCGTTCCATAGTGTCCCCAGGAGAAGGTACCCAGCTTAATCCATATACTATGAACCGTTTTGGCTATGTACTTAAACTTGATCGACTTTTATGTCTCCCTATAAAGTCTAAGTATTCATGTTATAGCCATGGGTTTTTAGTTTATTGGATTTATAGAGTTATAAATGATTCAATAATAACTTTACTGAATAACTTCAATAAGAACTTTATTTACAATAGAATATGTTTAAAAGCCATTAGAGTTTTAGGACATACACAACAAACAACATCAGGCTGGCTAGGGGGCGTGCGCCTGCACTCGCGCATGGGCGTTGGCGCATGAATTTCATCAGCGTCTCAACGCCGTTGAGCAACGTCTCGACGTTGATTTTCAAATCTCCAGAATGCCAGCAATTTCTAGTGTCTCAACGCCTGGGCATAGCGTCACAACGCTGCCTCCTCAGGTCCTTTGTATTTTTGGCCTCCTTTCCTCTTTCCTTAGCAAAAATTAGTCTTCTTAAGCTTGTTTTCGACTCGAACAGCCCTAAAATCATATTTTCTTCTAATAGCTTGGTACCTACAAATTAACTTAAAAACACGTGAAAGTACCGAAATTATTAAACAAAACCAGCTAAAACTAAGCCTAAAGGTAGCACACTTCGTGTGCAATCACGCTACTCAACAGCGCCTCAACAGTGATGAACAAATGAAGATGCACGCCTGCCCTTGCAACAACGCATAGGAGTCTCGACACCCCCAACATGCATGCACATGCACGTCCACGCAACCCAGCAACACGCACAACGCCAGTAGCGTCTACATGCCCCATGACGTTACTGCTCGATGCCATCAGTCACACGTGCATGCATTGGTGCCAGCAGCGAACCAACGAAGAGATGATGGTTTTCACCGTCTCAATGTTGCAACATTTTGTCGCCTTAAGAGAAGGATGCGCCGCAAAATTGTTTACTACTTAAGACTAGCGTCGAGACGCTGTGGGCATAATACTCTTTATAAGGTCATTTTTCACAACGAAAATGAGGAGGCCATTTGGAGAGTCTAGACTACACTTGGGAGCACGATTCTTTAGAGGTAGCAGAAGCTTCCCATACAGTCCCCAGAGCAATCTGAGGCTTGGAATTGTGGGTCTCACGTCGGCAACGAGTGTGACACGCGTCTTAGGCAATTCTCTTTACCTTTTGTAAACTTTGTTTCGTTTCGTAATTTCTTGAGGCAGTTTCTTTTTTAAATTTTGGATTTGAGTGGCAGGATTCTTCCTTAACTTGTTTTGTAATGTGACGATTTTTTATGCTTTATTAATTTTATGGATTTTTCTTATGTCTTTTGATTCATTCATGCATTTGTATGCTTACGACTTTTAATCTCCTGATCAAATATTAATTGTTTGAATGGTTTAAGTTTTAGCTTGAGAGAGTAAGACTTAGATTAGATAATCAAATGTATGACGTAGTAGGTCAACGTGATGATCGCAAGTTTATTTTATGGAAGCATGCATTATTATCTCTAGTGGGTCTATTGTGAACTGAAATTACAAGTGGGATTGCCTTGAGCTCGAGAGAGGATGGGATCACAATGAGTCCCCTAAGGGGTGATAATCAATGGGTAGTTCGTAATGCCTTGCTAATGTGTGGGTAATAGACCGAAAGGTTGAGTGTGCATGATTAATAAGAGACTAGCTAAGTTGGAGAGAAGGAGCAAACTTTAGTTAATCTCAACTTATGGTTGCGCTGTAATAGAAAAGTTTGTTTGTTAATAAAGTGTAGTGTCAAAAAGCATGTCAATTCAGCTAAGGCATGCTCTCCTTATGTAACCTCCATCTATCTAGGAGTATGAGTACTATAATTTAGCTGTCTCTTTGAATAACTAATTCCCTAGTTAAAGTGAGGTGTGATTATCTATCGTACTTCATCGAACTAGAAACCCAATCTAGAGGACGACACTCGATACTCAATTCCACAATATACTAAAATTGAATCGTACAGTGCGGTAATAGTAATGTCATGCAATGAAGTTTTTGGTGCCATTGCCATGGATTGGCGACTTTTTAGTTTCATTGATATCATAGAGAAAATGTGGAGTCTTACTCTAGGGTGTATCTTCACTTTTTATTATTTTTATTGTTTTCTTTGTTAGGTCGGATTAGGTTCTAGTTAACTTGATTGGCCACCCATGTTTTCTATATGCTTTTTCCTAATGGATTTTCTATTTTTTTTTTTAGGTGTTGAGTGCTAGTAAATCTTGTTCCTTGCGCTGAACCTTGATCTTTGGGGACACTTTCTTTCTGGATGCCATTAAAGACTTTCTCTCTCCTATCAGGGTAGTATTGTCCACTCGATACTTATTTCATTGTTCTTTCATGCTTAGTGATCTACACATTAAGAATAATGGATGATTTAAGTTTGGGGGTGTGGGTAGTACTCTGTGAGTCTTGGTTAGTTTGGGTGATTTTGAGCTTAATTTTTTTGATTTTTCAAAATTATTGTGATATGTGCTGAATTGCTATGGAATACTCTATTCATGTTGTTGATGAGAAGAGTTCATGATTTTCCCTCACTAATCTGTTGTGTGTGATTGTGGAAATGGGATAACATCATTTTTATTTGAGTTATTTCAAATCCTTCTTGGAATTCCTTGTTTATTTAGCAGGTAGCCCTCTCGTCTAGGTTCAAAAGGTCTAGGGTGTCTTTAGGGCGAATTATTTCTTTGAGGAAGTCTTTGACAAGGCTGTGGTTCTGTTTGAGTTTTTCATATGCATGGCTAGTGTGTGTCGAGAAGAAGGGAATAAAGTGAAAAGGTTTCTTCGCCTTTCCTGTTGTTCCCAAAAGCACTGAATGAGAGTGAGTATTGTCTTAGAATAGACGGGTTGTTCATAGTTTGATACTCAGTGCTTAGGAAGCGAGGGTAAGCTAGAATGAAGGTAACACGTCTTGACTAGGCTGTTTTTTTAACAAAAAGGGAAGGGTTTGTTGTATTGTTCGTAGTTAGATACTCAGCGCCTGGGAAGTGGGGGTAAGCAAGAACAAAGGTTATACTACTTTCCCTTGTTAAAAGAGAGAAAAAGTGAAAAAGAAAAGAAAAACAAGTAGAAAAAAAAAAAGAGAAGAAAAAAAAGAAAAAAATGGGAAAAAATGAAGAAAAAGCTAATAAGTCTCTATGATGCATTGGATTTGCTTAGACGTTCCATTGGTTAAAGTAGGAGAGCCTCAGGAGGTTTTTCTAAGGTCACCCCCAGCTTATATGGACTAGGA
The DNA here is from genome assembly GCA_026257165.2 of Telfairia occidentalis. Taxonomy (NCBI): domain Eukaryota; kingdom Viridiplantae; phylum Streptophyta; class Magnoliopsida; order Cucurbitales; family Cucurbitaceae; genus Telfairia; species Telfairia occidentalis. Next base: position 3,293 of record JAOANK020535754.1, read on the forward strand.
CTAGATGGGCTTGCACACACACGCATGAAGGATGAAGAGAATTTTCCTTGAAATCTCTCGGTGATATAATATGCTTGTAAGTTTCTATAATTATGCCTAATTTTTATTGGAGCATTGAGACTTGAGTCAGCTGCATGCTTAGAAAGTTTAATTATCTAGTTATTGTTTTGTTTTAATTTAGCTCGATACTAGCAAAAGATTAAGTTTGGCGGTATTTGACAGCACACAAAAATGTGTTATCTTAAGCTTAATTTTAGTTAGTTTTGTTGTTTAATTTCAGAGCTTTGACAAGTTTACTAGTTAATTTTTAGGTATCGAGAATAATTTGGATAAAATATGAGGTTGGCATTGTTTGAGTCGAAAATGAGCCTAAGAAGACTAAATTTGGCCAAGGAACGAAAAAAAGAGCCAATATACATGGAGACCCGAGACTGCAACATTGACACGCCATGCCAGGGAGTTCAGGTGCTCAAATCAGCTGGAATTTTGATGCTGGAATGAACAGCGTTGAGATGCTGCTCAACGACGTCTCAACGCTGCTCAACGACGTCTTAACGCCGATGAACAAATAAAGAACATGCATTGTGCACGCGCCTCATGCAGCAATGCCGTAGTATCTAGATGCGTGCATAGGCATCTAGATTCCTTCACATGCGGGCACAGGCACGCGTGCGCAGGTCCACCTCACACACAACACAAGTAGCACCTAGATGTCCGAGGAGGCCACTGCTCGATGCCATCATCCCACACGTGCGCATATTTCTGTCAGTCGTGAGCCAGCATCGAGATGCTACAACATTTTGTTGGCCTAATAGATAGATGCGCCACACAATTTTTGACTGCTTAAGACCATCGTTAAGATGCTGTCTTATAGCGTTTTGATGCTATTGGCAGAATACTCTCCATAATGTCATTTTTTACACCAAAAATGAGGGGGCCATTTGGAGAATCGAGACTACACTTGGGAGCACAGTTTTTCTAAGGGAGTAAAAGCTTCCCATGTAGTCTCCAGAGCGATCTGAGGCTCGAGATTGTGGATCTCAAGTCGAGAACGAGTGTGGCATGCGTCTTAGGGAGTTTTCTTTATCTTTCGTAAACTTTGTTTCATTTTGTATTTTTTTGAGGGAGTCTATATTTAAATTATGGCTTCGAGTGGTAGAAATCCGCCTTAACTCGTTCTGTAATGCGTTCTAACTATTTTTATGCTTTATTAATTTTATGGATTTTTGTTATCCCTTGTGATTCATTCATCCATTTGTGTGCTTGAGGCTTTTAATATACTGATCAAAGATTAACTATTTGAATGGTTTAAGCTTTTGCTCAAGAGATTAAGGATTAGATTAGATTATTAAATGCATGACTGTAGTAGGCCAACGTGATGAGCAGAGGTTTATTTTATAGAAGCATGTATTATTATCTCTAGTGGTCCTATTGTGAACAATGATGACAAGCGAGATTGCCTGAGCTCGATAGAGGATTGGATCACAATGAGTCCTCTAAGGGGTGATAATCGGTGGGTAGTTCGTAATGCCTCACTTGTGTGTTGGTAATAAACTAAGAGGTTGAGTTTGCATGATTAGTAAAAGACTAGGTGAGCTCGAGCGAGGAAGCCAAACTTTAGTGAATCCAAACTTATGGTTGCATTATGTAAGAAATGTCTGCTTGTTAATAAGGCGTAGTGTCACACAGCATGTCAATTCGGTCTAAGGCACGCTCTCCTTATGTAACCCCCATTTATCTAGGAGTAGGGGTAGTGTAATTTAGCTTTCTCTTTGAATAACCGATTCCCTAAATAAATAAGATGTGATTATCTGTGGTACTTCATCAAACTAGAAACCCAATCCCAAGGACGACACTCGATACTCAATTCCGCACAATAATAAAACTGACCCGTACACTATGATAATCGCATTGTTCTGCGATCAGTGGTTCTTCAACAAATAGCTTCATGGGTGGAGATTTTGTATCATTCAAATCAAGAGTTTTAAATGTTTTCTAATAACAAGAAATCTCACATACCTCTATTTTTGCTTTCTCATAAGCATTTCTTTCACAAATTGCATGCAAGAACACAGCATCCCCAAACTGCTAAATGTGTTGTTCTTGCATATCTATTTTGCATATGCATTCCTCCTGCAATTGAATTTCTAAACATTCCTCAAGTTCTGCTGGATATCTCATGGCATCGAACACACTAGACCTTACGTCTGGGTCATTAACTCTCATGGTCAACTCTCCTTTTTTAACATCTATCAGTGTCCTTATTGTGCATAGGAAAGGTCTTCACAATGCTATGGGCACGTCCTTATTAGCTCAGTATTCAAAAATGATGAAATCATCTTGGAATATGAACTAGTCAACCTGCACAAGAATATCTTCAATCTTACTTTTGGGATATGTAATTGACCTATCAGCGAGTTGAAGTGTGACAGTGGTAGGTCTTGCTTCTCCCACTCCTAATTTATTATAGATTGATAATGGCATGAGATTGTTACTAGCTCCAAGATCACATAATGCTCTCCCAATTCTTTTCCTCTAATCGTGATGGGAATGGTGAATGATCCAGGATCCTTAACATTCAAAATTAGACTATTTTTCACGATGGCACTACACTTTTTAGTCAAAGAATCTATTTCATATTCTCCTAACTTTTTCTTCTTAATTAGAAAATCTTCAAGAAATTTCAAATAATTTGGCATTTGCTCAAGAGCTTATACCAAAGGTATGTTTACGTGAAGTTGCTTAAGTACTTATAAGAATTTCTTAAACTATACTTCTTGACTTTTCTTCTTAAATCTTTGATGATATGGAGGTGGTGGAGGTTTGAAAGGAATAACAGGGGTAGACTTTTAAGGTTTGCAGGTTTTGCTTTATGAAGTTCCTTTGCTTCATCTCTATCTCCTTTTGTTTCTTCAATAATCACCTCACTGCTCACTCTCTCTTGCTGATCAGTAGAATTACAAGTCACACTCTTTTGGTGCGACAAAGGACTTGCTCCATCCAAGGTCTTTCCGCGTCTAAGTTCTATTGCCTACACTTGCTCTTTTCATTTCCTCTTAGAATGTCCAGTGTCTACAAGAAGTTTTCCTGGAGGTGAGTCTTTAATGCACTTGCCAATTGTCCAATTTGAATCTCTAAGCTCCTTTGTAAAGCTTGTTAGCTATGAATAATTGCATCGTTTTTTGCCTTGTACACCATCAAATTTTCCAAAAATTGCTCAAATTTTGCTGAGGTAAATGTATATTCTGATGCGGCACAAATTGTTGATTTTATTGCCCAAATTCAAGTGGATAATTTTCCTTCTGCTATGTTGGAAGCTCATGACGATTTACTCTTTGATTTCAAAAGAAATTAGGGTAATTCCTCCACCCAGGATTATAAGTGCTCGAATGTGGATTATTTATGCTTATATAACAAATTAATATTGGATTGTTGGGGCAAAATTCATAAGTATGAACTTCTCCGTGATAGCACTCTAAAAAGTGCTATTTTAGTGCCTAAATTATAGAGGTTTTATGGGATTTTAAGTGTACTTTGATGCAATTATTGTTGATTTTGTAGGAACCGAGTATTTCGAGGCGAAAATAAAGATCTAAGTCGAGTTAGGTTGAAAAATGGGCCTAAGATGAGCTAAATCAGCCAAGTAACAAAGAAGTGGGGCCAAAAATAGTGCAGACCCGAGAGGCAGCGTTCAGATGTTATCATTGGGCGTCTCAACACCAAAATCTGGAAATTTCGGAGTTGGAAGTATCAGCGTCGAGATGTTGCTCAACAAAGTCACAACATTGTTGAATGGAGCACCCACTGCGCACGCCTCGCACCACGCGCAGGCCTCTCACGCCCAGCCCGCATCCGTACCCCACGCTTGCTCGATGTCGCGCATGCGTGAGCCCCCTCGCGCCCCTCTGCAACTTAAGCGTGCTCCTCTCCTGCTCAACGCGCGCTCACACGCCATGTCCTACCGTACAAGGACAGGGTTGACGTTGATTTGTTTACCCGCTCAATCAAAACGTGCGTTTTACTTAATGACTTAGAAACAGCGTCTAGACCCTGTCTTATAGCCTTTTGACGCAATTGGGAGATCAGTAGAAATGCATTTTTTTTGCATTTAGAGGGGAGGACTGTCTTTTTGGGTGCAATTTCTTATGGTTTTCGACATAAATTGAAGGGCTTACTGTTCTGGATGGTTGAGGAGGCCTTAAAGTGTTCGGGATCGAGTTTTCTCACCTCGAGAAGCATGCCCACGGCAGAAACGACATGGAATTCATTCGGGAGTTCTCTTTTTACTTTTATTTTCAATTTCTTGTCTGTTTTGTGAGTTCCTTCTGGGTTTTTCTAGACTGAATTATAATGTATAGGAGCAAAATTACTTGAGTTTTAGGGTGTTGGAATTTTAAAGACCCATTAAATTCGTTGATTATTTATTGAATGCATTGAATTTTCTGCATTGCCTTCTAATTTCCATCGTTAAAATTCTTGCAATTAAGTGGCCATTGATTGTTAAGTAGTAGCATTTATTATCTTACTTGAGAGAGAGGGTGATAAATTAGTCCTTGGGTTTTGAACACGAATTCTTGTATGCACGACAGTGATAGGGGAATTCGTGAGGTTGTTGACGAATAGTTTGTATCGAATTGTTAGTTTTATTGCAAGTAATTGGATTAGGCTAATTAATTGAGGGTGGTTGAGCTCGAGAGGGGAAACCCAAATTTATGAAATTCTAGACTTAGGTAAAAAGGTAAAGGATATGCATTTGATTAATTAATTGACGATTTAATTAGGTCGATAAAAAACACCAACACCCTAAAACTTCTTTTCCATCGTTTTTCTTCACCCATTAGGAGTTTCTTTTATTGCTTTCTAATGTTCGTTGTTGCATGATTTTGAGTTCCCTAAATAAAATCGAAAAGAATTATTCAATAATTAGGGAAATTAAACATCACGATTCCTTGTGGACGATACTTGGTCTTTTAGGCAGTTATTACTACAATGAACTCATACACTTGCGGTGACGCTTTGTTGGGCCAGATCAATTTTTTGGCGCCGTTGTCGGGGAATCGACGTATTTCTAATTTTCTTATTATTGAGGCATTCGAGTAGATCTTAATTTAGGGTGTATTTGAACGTAATTTTTCTTTAATTTTCTTATTTTTTTGTTATTTTTGGTGTATGCCACGTACTCGAGGCACTGACCCTGCTCCTATTGATCTAGAGATCGAACGAACCTACAGGAGGAATCGAAGAGAGAAAAGAGAAGTACTCGAGCAAATGGCAGAGCAGGAAGGTGATCCACGGACTATCAAGGATTATTTCAAGCATACGTCCCGAATGGTCAGCCAAGGATCGTGCACACATCGATAAATGCTGCCAATTTTGAATTTAACCAGGGACTCATTCAGATTGTTCGAGATTGCGGTTTTAGGGGTTCAATTTCAGAGGACCCTGATAAGCATATTCGTTCATTCCTTTAGATTTGCAACACAGTTAAGTTAAACAAGGTTTCTAATGACTTGATTCGCTTACGCCTATTTCCTTTCTCTGTGCAGGACAAGGCGAAGGACTGGTTGGAATCCCAATCGGAAGATAGCATTTCTACATGGGATGAGCTTGCCCAAGCGTTCTTGAACAAATTCTTTCCTCCAGCAAAGACCTAGAGGTTGAGAAACGAGATCAGCAACTTTAGACAGGCTGATGACGAGCAACTTTATGAGTCTTCGTAGAGATTCAAGGAGTTGCTGAGAAAGTGCCCACCGCATGGATATCCTAATTGGCTCCAGGTACACTCTTTCTATAATAGTTTGATGAGTACTAATAAGTCAATTGTGGATGTAGCTACTGGGCGGTCAATTTTCTCCAAGACACCTGATGCTGCTCAGGCTTTGCTGGAAGATATGGCAGCTACGAGCTATAATTGGCCAGCAGAGAGAACAACTACTCTAGTCCCTGGTTTACATGCGATTGATGAGGTAAGTGCTCCTCGAGCACAAATAGCATCACTCACCAATGCCTTGCAAAATCTAACTATGAAAGAAAAGGCTCAGTCGATTGCATCTATGGCGGCCTATCAATCTTATCCTACTTGGTTGGAGCCTCAGCTGGAGCAAGCCAACTACATCAACAAGGGCTATAGATTTCAAGGAGCCCAACATAATCAGTTTTGAGGCCAGCAAAACCCGATGCAATATCACTACCGCCCAGGTATGCAAAATCATGAAAACTTTTCTTATTCTAATAATAAGAATGTTTTTTAGGGACCTCTTTACTATCCATCGTCATCCCAGCAGCAATCTGATGACCCATCTTTGAAAGAGATGCTGGGAACATTCATTAAGGAAGCCCGTAACCGAACAACAAGCCTGGAGAGTAGGATGGACATCCAAGAGAAGGCCATGAAGAATCTAGAGGTCCAAGTTGGATAGATCGCCACTTCATTAAGCACGATGCAGAAAGGTAAGTTCCCTAGAACCACTGAAGTAAATCCTAGGGAACAGTGTAATGTTATTATGTTGAGAGGTGGTAGGACCTTAGCTGAAAATAAGGAACATGAGCCTGCGAAAAAGCAGTCGAGGAGACGGCTACAGAAGAAATTGCTGAGAAGAAAGAGAAAGAAAAGAAGGTAGAAGAGAAGGTGGCTGAGGAAAAGATGAACACAGTACAATTATTGAGTTTAAGGAAGTATTCTGATTCCGCTCCTATTGATTTGAGTAGAGTCCCGTACCCTCAGCGTGTCATAAAAAAGGACATAGATGACCAATTCTCCAAATTCTTAGATACTTTTAAGAGATTGCATATTAACATTCCTTTTGCAAATGCCTAGGAGCAAATGTCGAACTACATAAAGTTCATGAAGGAAGTGTTATCTAAGAAGAAGAGATTTGGGCAGTTTGAGAAGGTTGACCTGACAGAGCATTGCAGTGCCATACTGCAAAAGAAGCAACCCAAGAAACTCAAGGATCCTGGGATTTTTACTATCCCTTGTACTATTGGTAGCTTAGAGATTAATCGTGCTTTGTGTGATCTTGGTGCATCTATTAATCACATGTATGTGTCTATTTTTAAGGAACTGAACTTGGGGCACATACAGGCGTCTACCATCCGACTTCAGTTAGCTGACCGATCAGTGACATACCCAAAAGGTATAATAGAGGATGTGTTAGTTAAAGTTGACAAGTTCATTTTCCCTGCAGATTTCATAGTCTTAGATATGGAAGAAGACTCTGAGATGCCCATTATCTTGAGAAGATCATTCTTGGCCACTGAAAGGGCCTTAATTGACGTCCAACAAGGTAACCTCACCTTAAGGGTGAATGACGAGGATGTGAGCTTTGACATCTATAGAACTCCTAAGAACCCTACTGAGGTAAGTATCTGTTATAAGTTGGATGTTAAGAATGGTAAGAATGTAAATGAGAAGTCTGAAGTCTCTAAATTGTCTGATAAAGGGAAATGCACACTGAACAGCACTTGTGGTAGTCTAGGTACTTTAAATGAAATTATCCATGCTTCCCCCACTGAGAAATCTGTTTATATGGCTATGCATCCTTCTCTGTTTGTTGTGGATCATCATGTTGAAAATTTCTCCTTGCCTGCCGATGATGAGAAAAGGAGTTTGAATGTTAAGCCTCCTGACTTGAATTTGAAACCCCTACCCTTGAATTTGCGTTATGCTTTTCTTGGCTCCTCTACGCATGTTATCATACCTGCTAATGTTAGTAGAGTGGAGGAAAATACCTTCTTGCATGTGCTTCGCAGGGTGAAACATGAGTGCTGGAAGGAGGCACGATGGATTTAGGACATGGTGATAAAAGAATGAATATTCGATGTCAGTCTAGCTAGAGACGTTAAACCAAGCGCTTCTTCAAAGGCAACCCAAGCATTTTTGTTTTATGCTTTGTTGAGTTGTGTTGTTAATTGTTGTTTGTCTAGTTCTCACGAATTTTGCCCATATATTTTTTCCCCTTTTTCAGGAGCCTTAGCACAATTGTACTCACGCCACGAGCCTGTCACATAGTAGACATCCCTTTACTCTAGGCCAATACCAATTCTTTTCTTTGCTTTGTCTTTTTTTGTTCATACATTGAAAACGATGCATGTTTTTAAGTTTGGGGTGGGGGTTGTCCCGAGTACTGTGTGCTGATAGGCTAAATTTTTTATGTGTGCTGAACTCTTGAAATTTTTGACATTTTCTAATGATCTGCCAGATTTGTGGTTAAATTTTTTCGATTTTATTGAATGACATGATTGAGTGTTCGCCTGACTGTATGGCTTAATGTAGAACTTTCGATTTGCAATGACATGTACGTGAGTTGAAATAGGAAGATTAGTATGCATACTTCTGAAGTAAGTAAAGTCTGAAATTCCTCTTTAAATTCCTTGAATTCTAGCACATAGTACCTTGTTTAGAGTTCTGATGCTTTCAAATGGGCTAGTTATTGGAGAGTGAGTTCTAAGTTAAGTATTTTTTTGCTGAGAAAAAGAAAAAGAGAGAGGTAATTGAAAAGAATAAGTGTTGTGCATAATAAAAAAGTCTAAAGAGGTCACTCTACCTCTCCCGTAGTGCCTAAAAGCACTGAAGGAGAGTGAGTGTTGTGCTAAGATAGACGGGCTGCTCGTAGTTAGATGCTCAGCGCCTAGAAAGTAGGGGTAAGCGAGAACGAAGGTACCATGTCTTGATTAGGGTTCTTTTTGGCAAATAAAGAAGAATTTTTGTATTGCTCGTAGTTGGATGCTCTGCACCTAAGAAGCGTGGGTAAGCCAGAACGAAGGTGATACAACCTTTCCCTCCAGCACAAAGAAATGAAAAAAAAATAAAACAAAAAAAATGTGTCTATTGAAAAAAAAAAGAATTGAAAAAAAAAACAGAGAGAGAGAAGAGAAAACAAAAAAAGAGAAGCAAGAAAAAGAAAGAAAAAGCTTACTTAAGTTAGATCTTCACAATTGAGATTAACTTATTCCATAGTAAGGTCATCTTGGGTAAATTTTTATTAAAAGCACCTCGGGCTTGTGGGGACTCGAATGGGAAGGACTTGCACACACACACACAAGGAATGATAAGATTTGGCCTTCGGTTTTCTTGCTAATAAAATGTACTAGAACATTTCTCTTATTATGCTCATTACATGTCATTAAGCATTGAGTTAGGAGTCTTAATCATGCAACCATTGAA
>JAOANK020535851.1:0-12458 GCA_026257165.2 Telfairia occidentalis
TCTTAGTTTATTGGATTTATAGAGTTATAAAAGATTCAATAACAACCTTACTGAATAACATCAATAACAACTTTATTAAGTATAAAATGTGTTTACAAGCCATTCGAGTTTTAGGACATACACACCCAACATTTCAAAGTCATGGAACTGCATCACTTTAGGCAAGGTACCTAAAGGACTTTAAGAAATACAATCTCCAGATCTTCGACGGGATGGCAGTAACATGGCAACAATTTATGGAGACATTATTACCAGACTATTGCTCGCTTTGAGAAGCAGTCTGTGTTCCTAAACTTGAAACAAGGTAGCCATTCAGTAGAAGAATATGAGCAGAAATTTACAAGGCTGTTGCGTTTCGCTCCGAAGCTGGTGGTCACAAATGCCAAGAAGACTAAACAGTTCATTATGGGCCTCAAAGACGGAGTTCGTGACGTAGTGGCAGAATTTTCAGCGTAGGATTACGCAACGGTGTTGCGAGCAGCTTCCCTGGTTGACGGAAAGCCGACCAGAGGATAGTATTTCTCAAACACCTTCGGCATTAGGGTCCGATTGGGGACAAAAGAGGAAATTTGATGCAACGATGCCTACTCATCCTCAGCGCTCCTAGTGCCACCTTGCCAAACCTAACCAGAATCAGGGTCAGGGCAGTAGGGCGCTAATCGAGATTAGTCGTTGTGCAAGCAATGTGAGAAGTATCATTGAGGACGGTGTAACACCGGCAGTAGGTTATGCTTCAAGTGGCACCAGAAGGGCCATATAGCGACAAATTGCCCCAAGAATACCATAGGGGGCACTGGCTGGGCTATTAACCCTGGATAAGGCAACTGACAGCAGAGCAAAGTTTTCACCACTACTCATCAGAATGACAACTCCAACGTTGTGGTATCAGGTATCTTGCCTATCTTTAGTCACTATGCATTCATATTATTTGACTCAGGTGATAGCACACGAAAATGTGCGATCCTTAGGCTTGATTTTAGCTAGTTTTATCTGACAATTTCGGTGTTTTTATGATTTTTTGTGTTAATTTGTAGGTACTGAGCTTAGTTAGAAGAAAATATGATTTTGGAGTTGGTCGGGTCGAAAAATGGGCTTAAGAGGACAATTTTTGGCTAAAGAAAAGAAGAAAGGAGGCCCAAATACAAAGAAACCCGAGGTAGCAGCATTAAGATGCCACGCAGGGCGTTGAGATACTCAAATCAGCTGGAAATCTAGAGTTGGGATGAACAACGTCTTGACGCCATAGAACAATGAAGAATAGCGCAGGTGCGCCGTATGCAACGCAGCAGTGTCTAGACGCCTGCGCCAACCAGCCCACATGCGTAGCACCATCAGCATGTAAATGCCGCTCAACGCAGCCCTTGACGCCATTAGAGTGCGCATGCCTTTTTGCTCCAAACCACGACCACATTTTGGAGCCTTAAGCTATGCCTGTGCTGCAAATTTTTGGATCGTATAAGACCAGCATCGAGAGGCCGTCTTATAGCATCTCGACACTGCGGGCTAATAGCTAATTATAAGCTCATTTCTTCATCTGAAAATGAGGAGGCAATTTGGAGAAGCGATTTTGCATGACAGAGCACGGTCTTCCAGAGGGTGTAGGAGCTTTCCATAGAGTTCTCTGAGCTATCTAAGGCTCGTGATTGCAGGTTTTACGGAAACTAGTTTGGCATGCGTCTTTGGGAGTTTTCTTTCCCTTTTCTAGTTTTAGTCCCGTTTTGTAAATTCTTGAGGGTGTCTCTGTTTTAATTGTGAATTTTGGTGGCGGGATTCCGCTTTGATGCATTGTAGTGTATTGTGACGTTTTAACACTTTATTAATTGTATAGACTTTTTCATATCCCGTGTAATTATTCATGATTTTGTTTGGTTAAGGTTTTTAATGTTCTGATCAAGGGTTAAATGATTTGCACGATTTAAGTTTTTAGCTCGAGAGAGTAAGGCTTAGATTAGATCTCGAATGCATGACTGTAGTCGGCCAACGTGATGAGCGGAGGTCTATTTTAGAGAAGCATGTGTTATTATCTCTAGTGGGTCTATTGTGAACCGTGATGACGAGCGGGTTTGTCCTGAGCTCGAGAGAGGATGAGATCACAATGGGTCCTCTAGGGGGTGATTATCGGTGGGTAGTTCATAATGCCTTGCTAGGTGTGTGGGTAATAGACTGAGAGGTTGAGTTTGTGTGCTTAGTGATAGATTAGGTAACCTCGAGAGGGGGAGCCAAACGTTAGTTAATCTCTGATTATAATTGCATGACGATGGAAAAGTTCGTTGTTAGTAAAGTTCAGTGTTACAAAGCATGTCAATTAGTATTAAGGCACGCTCTCCTTATGTGTCCTCCATCTATCTAGAAGTAGGAGTAGTGTAACTTAGATTTTCTTTCAATAATGGATTCCCTAGATAAAATGAGGTGTGACTATCCGTGGTACTTAATCAAACTAGAAACCCAATCCTGAGTACGCCACTCGTACACTCAATTTCACCATATTAAAATTGACCCGTACACTACGGTATTCGCACACCACGTCCTCACTCTTTTATTTGTGCTTGTTTTGTAAAAGAGACTAGGTTAGAGCTTGAATCCTTAGGCTTTATAGAATATCGGGCTAAAGGAGTTAAAAACTCAGATTCAAGAATTGTTGAACAAGGGGTTCATATGCCCTAGCATTTCACCTTGGGGAGCATCGGCGCTGTTCTTCAAGAAGAAGGATGGGTCTATGTGGCTGTGCATAGACTGTTGAGTTGAACAAGATGACGGTCAAGAATAAGTACCCCTTACCACGAATCGATGACTTATTCTATCAATAACATGGAGTGGCCATCTTCTCCAAGATCGATCTGAGGTTAGGTTATCATCAATTGAGAATCAGGGGCGAGGATATTTTGAAGACTACTTTCAGGTCCACGTACAGACATTACGAGTTCATGGTTATGTCATTTAGACTAATGAATGCTCCAACTGTATTCATGGAGCTGATGAATAGGGTGTGAAAGGAGTTCCTCGACACTTTCATTATTGTATTTATTGACGACATCCTAGTCTACTCAAAGACAAAAGAGGAGGACAAGGAGCATCTCAGGAAGGTTCTAACGGGCTTGAGGACTAATAAGTTATATGCCAAATTCACCAAATGTATGTTTTGGTTACAAAAGGTATCTTTTTCGAGACATGTAGTATCCAGGGATGGCGTCTCGATGGATCTAGCAAAGGTAGAGGCAGTGACCAACTGGTCGCGTCCGACTAATGTTAGGGTACGAAGCTTCTTGGGCTTGGCCAGTTATTATCGTCGATTTGTACAGGACTTTTCCAGTATAGCCTTACCACTGACTCAGTTAACACAGAAGGGTAATCAGTTCGTGTGGACTGATGATTATGAAGCAAGTTTCAGGAACTCAAATAGAGTTTGGTTACCCCGTCAGTGCTCACGATGCCAGAATGGACAAGAGTTTTCATGGTGTATAACGATGCCTCCAAGAATGTACTAGGGTGTGTTTTGATACAGCATGGTCAGGTCATAGCATATGTGTCTCGCCAACTGAAGGATTATGAATGTAACTACCCGACACATGACTTGAAACTAGCAGCGATGATGTTTGCTTTGAAAATCTAGAGGCATTATTTATACGGAGAAAATATCCAAATTTTCATGGACAACAAAAATTGAAAGTACTTCTTTACTCAAAAGGAGTTGAACATGAGATGACGAAGGTGTCTCAAACTAGTAAAGGACTATGATTACGAGATTCTGTACCATTCAGGCAAGGCAAATGTGGTGGCAGACACTCTTAGTAGGAAGGCAACGTCATATAGTAGCATTGGTTACCACGCAGACTCAGATTCATCAAGATTTAGAGAGGATAGAGATAAAAGTGATAATTGGTGAGGTTATTGCCCAATTGTCTCAAATGTCTGTTACATCGAGTTTGTGTTAGAGGATTATTAGCACAGAGCATGAAGAACCCTACATGATTAGAAGGATCAAACAATGGAAAATAGGTCAAACGAAGGAATTCTCAGTGTCAACAGATTTTGGGCTTCTACTTTAGGAACGTCTGTGCGTACCCCAGGATGAAGCGCTTAAGAATAAGTTACTTGACAAGATCCACAGTTCAGCATTTGCGATACACCTTGACAGTACAAAGATGGATCGAGATTTGAAGTAGCTTTATTGGTGGCCTAACATGAAGAGAGATGTAGAAGAGTTTGTGAATAAATGTTTAGTTTGCCAATAGGTGAAGGCACTGAGACAGAGGCAAATAGAGTTACTGCAGCCCGTGTGTGTACCTGAGTGGAAGTGGGAGCATGTTTCCATGAATTTTATCACCGAATTACCAAGGACGGCGAAGGGATACAGAGTGGTATAAGTGGTCATAGATAGGCTTACCAAGTCTGCGTACTTCCTTCTAGGGAAGTCTACATAGTCTATGAAGCTTTGATTGCAGTTGTATATGGAAGAGATTATCAGGTCAGACGGGGTACCCGTGTCATTGTCTCAGTTAAAGACCCTCGCTTTATGTCCACCTTCTAGCAGAGCTTGTAGAAGGCGATGAGTACACTGTTAGATTTCAGTACTGCTTTTCATCCATAGATGGATGGCCAGATTGAACTTTTGAATCAGACCCTAGAGGATATGCTAAAGGTGTCTTAGACTTTACTGGGAGATGGGACTCCCACCTTCATTTAATGGAGTTTGCTTACAATAACAGTTACCAGGCAACCATTGACATGTCTCTGTTTGAGGCTCTTTATGGGAAGAAGTATAAGTCGCTAGTCTATTGGGAAGAGGTTGGTGTATGTAGGTTAGTGGGACCTAAATTAGTACAAGTTACGAACGAAGCCATAAGAAATATCAGGCCAATGATGCCAACAACTCAGAGTAGGCAAAAGAGCTATACATATATGCGACGACGAGACTTGGAATTCACTGTAGGGGAACATGTATTTTTTGAGTGGCTCATGCTAAGAAAGTCTTGAGATTGGTCAAAAGGTGAAGCTGAACCCCCATTTTATTGGATCATTTGAGATATTGGAGCGAATTGGCCCTGTGGCCTATCAATTGGCACTATTGCCATCCCTTTCAGAGGTTTATAATTGTTTTCCACATCTCTTTACTGCAAAAGTATATAGCGGATTTGTCACATGTGATACATTACGAGCCCCTAGATGTCAATAAGTGCCTCAGCTATGAGGAGAAGCCCGTCGAAATTATTGCCAGAGAGAAGAATGTACTTTGCAATTAGGAGATAGCCTTGGTGAAAGTCCCTTGGCAAAATCACCAATTGGAAGAAACGACTTGGGAGCTGGAAAAGAAGATAAAGACCAAGAACCCTGAATGGTTTCAGGAGTAGCAACTTTCGAGGACGAAAGTTCTTAAGGTGGGTAAGTTGTAATATCTTGCTAATTTAATTCAATTTTAATGTATTATTGTTGAATTAATTAGGGACTAAGTTACTTTGATAATATTGGAGGGGGAAATAAATAAAATTAGTGTATTTTTGAAAAAAGAAATTTTATTTTCTAGGGTTAATGGTACTTTCGTAATTAAGTCAAATTAGAATAAGGTTAGGGTTTATAGAAAACACTATAAATATGCATGTTAGGAGAACCCTAGCCACCAAACGTCCGTAATTTCCTAGAGAATTTTTCTTCCCCTTTTTCCTTCTCAACTGCACACAAACTTCTCCCCCCTCCTTATCAAAAAATTTTCTCTCTCAAACTCGCCTCCCTCCTCGACGGTACCAGTAGGCGATAGCAGAAGGTGACCGGTAGCAGCGATTCTACAGCGGTGATGGTGGCAGTAGATGGCTGGCGGTGCTTGCTCTCTTTCTTCACCTCGTTTTTCCCCACTTTTCTTGCTATATTTGAGTTCACCTTTTAACAATGGCCTCTTCATTGCCTCCTCACACCCTCTATTGAACAAGTAAGGCAGTGGGTTGTTTATCGTTGAGGGTTCCCCAGTTTTTCCTCTTTTGACAATGTTTTTCCTCTTTTTCGGCAGTCAGAGAGACATTTTTGGCAAAACGAAGGGTTGAAAATAACCATGGGATCGAGGTTTACAAGTTGGCAGAAGTAAAATGGTGATCGAAGGAGCGGTGAGCCTCCACGTGTGGTGGAGACTTTTGCAGTAGTGGCATGTGTACCACACGTGCCGAGTGTCCAACGGTGCTTGACGGTGCCTTAGTGCTCCGATCAAAGTGGTTTTTATGGCGTTGGCTTCCTAGGGTTGAGTAAAATCTGAATCGGGTCTCTGTTAACCAATTTGCGATGGAGCGTGGGTGGTACGTGACAGACGGCAGTGACGTGTGAGCTACAGATTCACAGTGGGTGAACATTACTTTCCCTAGAGCTGTTAACCCTCAAAAATCCTAGTTTCTCTTTTAATTAAAGGCTGAATCAAAAAGCTTAGAAAATTAATTTGACTTAGGTTGCTAAAGGGATCGAATATCGAGCCACTTAGAATTCACCTTTCTGCTTTCTTTGGAATAAAGATAAGTGGCTTTGCTCCTAGACCAGCCTTCAGGCTAGGTCGGAAGATTCTTTGAGTTGTTTGATGGATGTTGTGGTTATGCCTATGTTATGTAGTTGGTGATTCTGAGCATGATGTCTTATTATTCTTGGGCATGATGTGTATTTATGATTATGTGGACATTAGTTTCCTTGGGCGTTATGTATATGTGGACTCTGGATGTTGGGGGCATCATTGGAAAATTGAATGTTTGATGCCTTGGGCACCGGTTGTATGATGTTCGGAATTTGGGACCTGTGGATATTAATGAGTGCATGTTATATGTACATATGTTGGCGATACAATCTTTGTGAGAGTTATATACTAAGTATCCTCCATGAGATTGTACATCTCTATTGAGTTTTATATTGAGGACCTTCCATGAGATTGTATATCACTGTGTGAGTTTTATATTTGAGGATCCTCCACGAGATTGTACACCTCTGTGTAAGGATAGAGAATAGGTCCCACATGAGATGTATGATTGTTTGTGCTTGTATGTCAGACCTCGGGGGTTGGGATTGCTTACTTGATATGTTTATACTCAACCATTTCTTCTTCCTTTTTCTTTTAGGTAAGAACAAGGGCTACCAGGGTAGTTGACGAGGAGTGGATTGCTATGACCATGGTCTTGAGTTCAGTCTTCCACTAGAGTTTCTGATAACCCTCCAAAAATAGAGTTATTAGGAGTCTTTTAGGATAGATTTCACCTCATATTTGAAGTAAATTGTCTTTGGTTCATGGAATAAATGCTTGATTTGCCTGTATTTTGTTTATATGACTGTTGATAACATTTATATTATAACATCATTTTATTTAAGATAGCATTGGAATAAAATTAAGGGGTATTATGCTAATTGATACTGATTCTGGGTATTTTGTTAAGAAGATAATTCATGGAGCATAATTTTAGCAAAATTATCGAGAGAGAAATTTTGGAGCAAAACGAATAGATAAAATTTCCGCGAAGATAACGAAAATTCAAATATGGATAGAAATTTATCTTTTACAGAATTAATCCACTGTTAGATGAAAACCACGTGGATGACTTCCCTAACAAGGTTCCTAATCACAAAAGGAGACTTATAAATAGAAGATGCTGTTGCCAATTAAAGAAGTTCCATAAATTTTAGTTTGAGAAGTTCAACTTAACGATTTTAGTTCGAGGCTTTTTCTTCTGCAAATTCTCATCCATAATAGCTGCTGTTCTTCCCATTCACGTACAATAGAGTTGAACAAGATAGAAACTCCATTGGACAGTTGAAGCTTAAAAAGCGGTTTTTGCAACAATTTTCTTGGAGCAACCGAATTCTGCAACCTTCTAGGATTTTACTTAACCATGAACTTATTTACTATTTTTGTTTATGTGTTACTGCCTTTTATTTTTTTTAACATGAACTAATCACTATTGAGTGAGGTTTTAGAGAGATGTGTTGAACTGATTTAGTTTCGAAGTAAGAGTTTTACAGAATGAATTGTTTTATAAGTGTTTGTTATTGCTTAATGTTTATGTCTGCGTGGCGAACATGCATAAATATCTTCTCTAAGTTTTGAGAGAAAACATGAGGAGTAAATTGCTTTCAAAATACATTAGCCTCTAGATTAGGTTAGTTGCTGGTTAAGTGTGGAGATTAGGAATAATCACTCACCTAATGCACAAAAACAACAGATTTAACTCATATAGATTAATAAAAATTAACTTAAGATAATTGGAACATTTGGAAGGATTCCGAAGACTATTGTTGTGTGATTTGATCCTATAATTCTGCTCCATCATTCTACTTCAGGAAAAACTCATGTTACCTTAATCCGAACCCATTCATTATTCTCATTAGAACCGTTAAAGCATTCATTTTGTTCTGTCATTTACTTTCATTAAGCATTAGTTATAAAAACCCATCAATCATTCACTTTTGTTACCTTTGAATTCACTGAGAGAGTAAGCTAAAATAGATTAAGATCTATCATAATTCTTGTGGAAATGATATAAATACTTATCACTTCCTGCTGACTGTGTATACTTGTACATTGAATTGTGTGATTCTATTATTCACTTACACACACGCAAATAGTTGCATTATTTTCAAGTTGTTTCATTTGAAATGTTTTGTAACGACTCAACTTCCAAACTTAGACCACTTAGGGGTCATTACTAGCATGCATGCTCTTAAATAGAAAGTTATAAGAATTTCCAAACTTGAAATCAAATTTTCATGAATATAGAAATAACTAAGTTCCAAAATTTCAATTGAAAACAAGCTGGAATCTCAAATTTAAAATAATGTAAGAGGAAACTAAATACAACTCAAAATACAACATTTAGTTCAAATTCTAAAAAAAAACAATGCAACTCCTAAAGTAGACACATGTGGAAGATCGAAAAGCGCGATCATAGCCCTTATGCAACTGCTCCTCGTCATCCACCCAAGTAGTCCTTGCTCTTACTAAAAAAAATAAAGGGAATAGGTTGAGTATATATACAATATACCTAGTAAGTAACTCCGACCCCTTGGGCCAGACATGCAAACACACATAATCATACGATACTCATGTAGACCATGTGGGACCTACTCATCTTCCTTACGTAGAGATACACAATCTCATTGAGGTTCCTGGGGTCGGACATCATACAGCCGATGCCCAAGGCATCTAGTATACAATATTCCACTATACCCCTAGCATCCAAAATCCACATATGATTGAAGTCCATAACATATAACATTCACATATGCAGTCAACCAAACAACATGCTCAATACGCTAGTCTATCTTCATGCTCACATTCTCAAAAACACATAAGATAGGCATATTCAGAACACACGTCAAACAAGTCAAACAATTACCGACCTAGCCCAATGGTTTGTCTAGGAGCAAAGTCACTTACCTAGTTTTTTAATAAGCATAATAAATCCTTGGAGGTCAACATGAAAAGGTTGGCGTGAAAGGGAGAAGAAAAAGGAGGAGGAAAAAATTCCTTATGAAAAGAAAAGGCTTGGTGGTTAGGGTCTCCTAACATGCATATTTATAGGGTTTTCCATAAATCCTAATCCTATTCCAATTTGATATAAATTATAAAAAAAATGTCATTATCTTTAACTATTTTCCTTTTTCCTAAAAGATAAAATCCTTTCGATTTTATCTTATCTTATCTCTTATTTTATCCAAAAAAGAAAACCCAAATAAATTTCATAGCCTTTTCCTAATCCTCTCTAAATAAAACTAATTAATTCTTAACTCCAAAAATTCATCTAACTAATACAATTAATTCTCATTCACTTCATAAATCTAAAAAAAAAACACTCATTAATGATAAATTCACATAACGAGACGTTACATCTTCTCCTTAAAAGAATAACTAAGCAAGTATATTAATATCAACTCAATAAGGTCAATCGATTTTATAAATGATTATAACCATAAATATGCTATTTTCAATAACTCATCAACACATAGAATCATGGAATATATTGAAAGCATAGTACCATCAAAACATGTAATTTTTTTTAATAAAAAAAAATCAATTTCAAGGCTAAGATCATGATATTAAAAGATCAATAAATATAGCTCAACAAAAATTTCTCCCCCTAAACATGTGAGTCATATAGAAAATTAACACATTAATGAAAACTTTAATTTGTAACCTCAAATGAATATCTAGTAAAAAATAAATGCTACAAATAAATAAGTCATAATCAAGAAATTTCAAGGAGTTTCATTAATAAACTAAACTAAATGATAAGATAATTAAAAATTATTTTCATTAATTCAATCTGTCACAATAAATACATAAGACAATATATTTTTAAGAGTGGATGAATTTAATATCAATCAAAAAATTTTAAAAAAAATTAAAATTTCATACAATAAAAAAAATTCAAAAAAGATAATGTAAGATATCAATGAAAACATAGGATGCAAGGAAAATAATTAAGCAAACCCAATGAATTTATAGAGATATTACCAATGATAAGAATACAAAAGATAATGAATTTATGTATAGTATCAATTTTATTTCAAGCAAAATAAATATGAAAAAATTATTACCACAAAAGATATTAAATAATTTTGAAATTTAATTACGTGACAAAAGATATTATCCCAAACATTAAAAATATACCAAATTAGAAACATATGGGATACAAAGATAATACACATTAATAGCAACCAATAGGGATTCAAGAAAAGGTAAACACGTTCACATATTCCCCCTAAGAAAAAGAATTTATCAACAATTTATCAAATATCATAATAAATTTAAAAGAAAACATCAAAACACATATAACATCAAGACATGCAAACTTTCATTAAAGTTAAACTTTTGGCACATAAAACATGTATAAAGATTCAAAAAAAAAATGCAATATAGCAAATTCAATGCAAAATAATCTATTACCAATTGTAGGAGTTAGACTCAAATAATAGGGTATCACATACAAATAATAAAAGTCAAACAATATTCTTTCATGTATCAATAACATTGAATGATTAAAAACATCAATTTCAATCATCAAGTAATAAGCAAATTAAAAAAAAAATCAATAAACAAGATATTTAATAAAACGTAATTTGCATAACAATCATAGACCGAACAAATTTCTAAAATAATATAGCAAATAAATCAGATAATTATATATAATAAACCAAAATAATATGACAATAATAGAGTAGGTCCAACAACAATGTAAGAGAATAAAATTTAAATTCAAAGATAATATCATAAAATATCTCAAATTAACTCAATATTCAAATTCAAATTAAGAGTTACCAAATAGAAAACTTGCCACTTGAAAACAGAGAGTAAAACATTCAAATTCAAATAAATAAAGTTACCAAATACGAGACTTTTTATTTTATGGAACTTCTATTTAGTAGTTCAAATAATTTTGAATTCCAAATGCACCTACAAAATAATTTGATAAATAGATCTTGGTACCCAAACTCGTTTGGGTCCATGTAGCTTAGTATCAATTTTTTGAACCCAATTTCTTTTTAGTTCCAAGATTCATAACATTGAATTTAGAAAAATAACATGTATATACTTTATGACCAAATTGTCACAAGAAAAGCAAATAATATTATGCAAGAATTTTTTCTTTTACAAAATTTCTATGCATAATATTTTGTTTATGAACATTTCTCTTAAAAATATTTTGGAAATTAGCTCTGTGAGGAGTATTTCTTTTTTTCATAATATTTAGGAGCATTTTTTCAATTTATAGCAATTTGGTTTAATATAACCTTTAACTCCACAATAATCACAAATAAAAACAAACTTATGAACAAAATTATTTCCAACATGACTATGGCATAAATTTTGATCTAGCATGATAATGATTATGAACAAATTTTATAACATCATGCTTATGCACACCACATTTTGACACAATATTAGGCAAATCATAATTATGCAATACAGGAGAGACATTTACCAAATGTGGTTTTAGAACTAGATGGAGTAACTGTAAAGTCACGTCATTTGAACTGGTTATTAATTGATTTATTTTTTAGATTTATTAAGTGATTGAGAATTAATTATGTTAATAAGATGAATTTTTGGAGTTAATAATTAATTGATTTTATTTAGATAGGATTAAGAAAAGATTATGAAATTTATTTGGGTTTATTTTGTTAAGGAGGACAACACCCCAAATATCTCCACAATGGTATGATATTGTCCACTTTGGGCATAAGCCCTTATGGTTTTGCTTTTGGTTCACCCCAAAAGGCCTCATACCAATGGAGATAGTTGTCTTCACTTATTTATCATGGATCTCTCCTATTTCTAGCAAATGTGGGACAATGTTTGCATTCCCAACAAACCTCCCCTCAAACAAGGTACCACTTGGCACGCACCTTGATACTCATCTTAAGTACCCACCTAGTACTCATCTTGAGTACCCACTTGAGCCTCCACTCAAAGAACCAATCATCCTTCACCTCCCCTCAAACAAGGT
>JAOANK020535953.1:0-12457 GCA_026257165.2 Telfairia occidentalis
AGTTCATTAAGTTCCTTAACATAATAGTCTTAAAACTAATCATAAGCGCTCTTCATGAAATTCATAGGATCAAACCATAAGCAATAAGTAGGAATAAATAAAATCACGATCGAGGTAAGTAGCTGATCCCACTCTCTTTTTAAGTGGCTTATATGGTAGTTTGCCTTTGTGGTGTTGCATTAATTATGTTATGTTGCATTACATGTTAAAACACGTTTCTTTATAAAGGACCCCTTGTATTATGTATGTTTCTGATCATGACCAGATCAAGTTATTTTTGGGTATAGGCTACGCTTCTAGGGTTAGCAAGGTAAGTATGGTTGCACCCCTCTAGACCCAACCTTACGTTATGTTTATGTTAGAGGCTAGTAGGGTATGTATGATTGCACCCCTCTAGTCCCACCTTACGTTTACGTTAAGGGTTGATGTCGAATGCGACTCTGGCTCTACTAACTGCATGCCACTACTAATCATCAGATGAGTTAGTTTCGCTTAAGTCCACATCTTCCTATCAGGGCAGTGGAACTCATGTTGGAAGCGTAACCAATTACCTCATGTTATGATAGGTTCATGTTTTGGGCATTACCTTAGGTGAGAGCTACTTACAGAGTATATCATATACTCATCCTATTTTACAAGGTTTGTAGGTGATGATACAACGTATGTGGCATGACTAGACCTCACTCAAGGGGCCAACCGTCAAACTCACTGTTTTGGTCATATATGCATTTTGTTCCACTACGCTAACGTTTTATGGATCCTGGTGTTTTGTAAAAAGAAACTTTTGTAAAGTCTTTACTACTTGATTAATAAAAGTTTATATGTGTTCTTTTACAAAAATTTCGACCAAAACTATAGAAAAGTCTAGGCATGCATGTCGTAGCGGTCGAGCCTTGTTATGTAAGGGTCAGATCATTACATATATTTAATGCAAAGTATATCACTGATGTACCTTCTATAGCATATATTAATTATATATACTTCATATTAAGTATATTAGAGATATCAGTCATATACCTAATACAAAGTATATCACACCGATATACTTCTTATAAGATATACTTCGTATTACAATGAAAGAAAGCAGAGGAACCTTCTATTTTAAGGGTATATTTGTCCTTTCAGTGGAAGAACGTACAAAACTAGTGGAGTTTTGGTTGATGAAATGATGCTTTTTGATAATTTTGTGAATTTGATAGTGAAGTAAGTTTAATTCGATGCATTTATTTGTTTTATACAACTTTCAATTTTGTTGGATTTAAATAGTAATGTTGTTAAAAATGTCGTTGAGATTCTTAAAGATAAAGATGTTGTCTAGCTTAAGATAAAGATGTTGTCTAGCTTATTTGTCTAGCTTAAGAATCAAAATTCTCCACTAAATTTTGTGGGGATTAAGGTGGGGATTCCTAGCAATAAATTCACAAGGATCAAGTTCCCCGTAAGGAATTATTCCCCATTTATTATTTTTTAGAAATATAAATTTTCTATTAAATAACTTTTTAAAGAAATTTATAATTAAATGTTTGATTCCCAGTCATAAATCCCCATTTGCATAGTTAAATTTCTATGGTAAATTTTCATTTAAAAGAGAAATTCTTAAATTACCTAATAAAAATAATATAATATTTCATCTTAATTAGACCAATTATTCATACAAATAACTAATAAGTATTAAAATCTAAACATATAATAAGTTTATTTGTTTATTTTTAATATTATTTACTAGGCAATATTACAACCAAAACAATACTGGACTTTTCAACCAGGATGGGAAACAGGGTAGGGACAGGGACCATCCTCGTTTAGGTAATGGGATATTTTTCCCCTACTCCCTCTCTCACTCCCCACCTAAACGGGAATTTCCCACCTTGTGCAGGGCAAGGCCCATCCTCGCGGGGAAAGTAGGCACTTCTACTAATGGTTACCTTTGCTAGTAAAAGAAGAAAGCATAAATCTGGAGTGATTACGAGGAAAGTGTATAAGATAATTTCTATACAAACCAGCGTGTGAGATATAGCAATAATTAAGAAGAAAAAACCAAAGAGAAAACACAAGGGAAACAGCCTATCGAGGAGGTGTTGCAAAGCTGTCCTTGCTGAGTTGTTGGTTGACGCTGTTGAACTGGAAGGGGAGTAAATATAAGCATTTTACTATTTTGTTGTTCGTCCAAGATTTTGATTGAAAGGAGGAAGATAGTTGATTTTGGTGCAGTAAAGACCTTCACTCGAGTGTTGTTAAGCAATGATTTTTGGCAAATTGTACAACATAATTTTTTACATCTTCCTCAAACTGGAGTATATCTCATATACTTCTAGTTTGTTTCTCAAGTCTTTGAAACTTGCCTTGGATAGTGGTTTGGTAAAAATGCGAGCCACTTGTTTGGTAGAAGGTGGTTTGGTAAAAATGCGAGCCACTTGTTTGGTAGAAGGCACAAATTTTGTGGTGAGGTGTCCCAATATGACCTTTTCTCTTACCAAGTGATAGTTTATCTCCATGTGCTTTGTTCTAGTGTGAAAAAATAGAATTTTTGGCCAGGTGCAAAGCACTAACATTGTCACGCATAATTTGAGAAGGTTTCAGAACTCTGATTCTTATATCTCTTATCAGGCCCAACAAAGCGTCACCGCAAGTGTATAGATCGATCATAGTAATAACGACCTAAAAGACCGAGTATCGTCTACAGGGAATCGTGATATTTAATTTTCCTACTTATTGATTAATTTGATTTTATTTAGGGATCTCAAGGTCATGCAACGGTAAAATTTAGAAAACAATAAAGGAATCTCGCAAATGGGTGAAGAAAATCGAGAAAAAGGCAGTTCTAGGGTGTTGGTATTTTTTATCGACCCAATTAAATAGTCAATTAATTATTCGAATGCATTTCCTTTACTTTTTCGCCTAAGTCTAAAATTTCACTAGTTCGAGTTTCCTCCCTCGAGTTCAACCACCCTCAATTAATTAGCCTAATTCAAATTCTTGCAATTAAACTAACAATTGGAAACAAAATATTAGTCAACAACCCCACGCACTCCCCTATCATTCTCGTGCATATAAGAATCCGTGTTCAAATTCCAAGGCCTAATTTATCACCCTCTCTCTCGAACAAGATAATAAATTCTAGCACTTAACAATCAATGGTCACTTAATTACAAAGTAGTTAATGCTGAAATTTGAAAAGCTAGCAGAAAATTCAATGCATTCAATAAATAATTAACAAATTTAATGGGTCTTTAAGATCCCAACACCCTAAAACTCAAGTAAATCAACTGCTATACATTATGAATCGGCCCAGAAAACTCCCACAGAACAGACAAGAAACTGAAAATAAAATAGAAGAGAAAACTCCCAGATGAATTTTATGTCGTTGCCGCTGTGGGCACACTTCTCGAGGTGAGAAAACCCAATCCCAAGCACTCCAAGACCTCTCTAACCTTCTATAATAGTAGCCCTCATCGAATTTCACCCAAAAACGTTCTCCCCAGCCCTAATCAAGAAAAAATACATTTATACTGATCTGCCGACAGCGTTGAGACGCTAAGGATAGCGTCTCGACGCTGGTCCTAAGTCAATAAGTCAAAATGCGCGTTTGAGAGGTCAAAAAGCAGCAGCATTGAGACGCTGTGGATAGCGTCTCGACGTTGCCCATGTGCGGCAAGGGGTAGGGCACTCGCCCACGTGGGGCAGAAGAGGTGCGCGCTGGGCGGCGTTGAGGGCAGCGTCGAGGAGCGTCGCGGCGTATGGACGCCCTGGGGGGAAAAGGCGTGTGCGATTGCTGATGGAGGCGCGCCTGGGGCGCGCGGCCGTACGCAGCGCTGGTGTCTATAGAGGTTTTTTTTTTCTACAACATCTCGACGCTATTCATCATTCTGCGTCTTTTTCTGCAGAAATCGGCGTTGAGACGTCCATTCATAGCGTCTCAATTGTGCCTCTCGGGTCTGTACTCATTTGGGCCCCATATCTTCATTACTTAGCCATTTTTCCTCATATTGGGCTCGTTTTTCACCCCGAATCTACCCGGATCTTTATTTTCACCTCCAAATACTCGGTTCCTACAAAATCAACAATAATTGCATCAAAGTACACCTAAAATACCACAAAACCTCCATAATTTAAGCACTAAAATAGAACTTTTTAGAGTGCTATCAATCTCTTAATAGAAACATTATCCAGGTGAGATCAGATGTAGTGGATGGCATTGCTCAATATGGAGCGTATGAGCTAGATCTTGTTACGGTGGTCTGTTTCTTTGAGCTCTATGCCACACAATTTTGTCTTCTGTAGATACAAGATCCTCATGTGCTCCTTCTTGTGTCAGGACATCCAGCCCAATCTGCAGTCGAAAAACCATATAGATATAGAGGGAACATTTTTGTGAAAATGTAATCAATACCTGAGAGTGCATTTGATATATCTAAGTATGTGTTTCACTACTCTCAAGTCCTTCAATTTTGGTTCTTGTAGATGTTGACACACTTTGTTCACAGCAAATGTAATGTCTGGTCTAGTGAGGGTCAAATATCGGAGTGACCCTACAATACTTTTGTACTCTTTGAAGTCAACTCAGTTTTGATCATTTGGACATTCAGTGGTTGTGATGGCTGCAAGAGTACTAAGATGTGCAGCTTCTGTCATTTTGGTTTTGTCAAGGATATCTTATCCATACTTTGTTTAAGAGAGTTATTCTTGTTGGTGTGTTCTAGACTTCTATTCCTAAGAAGTAGTGAAACTTCCTTAGGTCTTTCATAGCAAATTATGTTCTTCGTTGATTTATTAGGATTTGTATTTCCTTTGAGCATGTTCCTGTCATGATAATGCCATCAACGTACGCTAACATTAGTATAAGAGTGGCTCTATTTTAAAAATAAATAACGAGGGATCATAATAGAGACATATGAAGCCTATATGTAATAGAAATTGTGAGAGCCTTCAAACTATGCTCTTGGAGCTTGTTTTAGTCCATAGAGTGATCGTTTGAGCTTACATACGAAGTGCGGTCTATCAGGATTCTGGAATCTGGATGGTTGAGTCATGTAAACTTCTTCTTTTAGGAATCCATGAAGAAAAGCATCTTTGATATAGAGTTGTCTAAGGTCTCATCCAAGGTTGACTGCCAATGCTATAATTATCTAGATTGTTGTTGGCTTTATCACAAGGCTCAATGTCTCCTCATAGTCCACTCCTTCCACTCGAGAGTACCTTTGGGCCACAAGCTTATTTTTGTATCTTTCTACAGTTCCATCCTCCTTTAACTTTGTTTTGAAAATCCATTTTGACCAGACATTACATTTGCTGTGAACAAATGCACTCTCAGGTATTGATTACATTTTCTTGAACAAATGCACTCTCAGGTATTGATTCCATTTTGTTGGAGCAGCACTAGGTCCCATGTGTCATTTTCTTCAAGGGCCTTCATTTCTTCTTCCACTGAGAAATCTTCATTGATGATTTGTAGTCTTTAGGTTCAGGCATAAGAGCTAGGTTTTGATGACTTGTCTTCACTGCATTGCACACCTGCAATGTGTTTTTCTATGGGAAGATTGAATTTGAGTTTTCTTTTGGGTATCATGGGAAAGTACATTCTGTGTTATGTGACCATCTTGTGTTGAATTCATTGTACTTGTGGAAGAAGGAAAGAGGTTAATAATAAATAACTGTTCACTGATATCCGGCAAATTTCTTGCCTACTGTGGACTCAAGGGAATTGGTTGGTTGATGCTTTGCACTTCTCCATGTTGAGACTCTTGTGTCACTTGAATATCAATCGATGTTTGATCCTTTTGAGCTATTGTATAAGTGCTGCAGATGAAAAAGGAGGGTCAGTATATATGATGTCATTATTATTCGAGAGATGTTTTACATGCTGCCTTTCAATTTGCTGCTGCTCATCTTGCTGTTGTTTTCAGTTTCTATTGTACCATTTTGAGCTTGTTGGTCTACATTTTCTGATGTGTTGGTTTGAACCATTTCTACTATTTTGTGCTGATTTCCTTGTCCATTTTCTGCAATAACATTAGTGTTAACGTCTCGATTTTCTATTGTGTTATTTTGAAGCCTTTTTGTTATTTTGTGTTGATTTCTTTGGGCATTTTATATGATAACATCAGTGTCAAGGTTTTGATTTTCTGTTGTGTTATTTTGAAGCATTTCTACTATAATTTGTTGATTTCCTTGGGCATTTTCTGGTTTTTTTTCTGCTGCAATGCTAGGTCTGTTATCTTGAAATTCTATTGTTGTAGTTGCTAATTTTTCCCTTTCAGTTGTTGTGATTACATCTTCTTTGCTCATGTACTCTTCCTCAGTTGTTGCATCTTCTAAAGAGGTAAGTTGAGGTCTAGTGTTATGGTGATGAGCAGAGTTTATGCCTTGATTTTCGACGCGATGTGTGATTTCTTTCTTTGCCTCCAACCACTCATCATAACCTATGAATTCAGTGACTACAAGCTCCTTTTCTGCATGTAAGCTTCCTGTTTCATCTTTTTCAAAATAAAAAATTAGTTCATCAAAGATCACATATCTCAATATATGAACTTTGCTAGTTGAGGGATCCAAAGCATCTATATCCTTTGTGAATAAAACTATACTCGATGAAAACTCAAGGATAAGTTTTTTTTTAGAATATATCTTTATTGTAGTTTCTCAAATAAGGTAAACATTTACAGTCAAAAATTTTCGAAGAACTATAATCAGCATCTCTTTTAAAAAGTCTTCAGAATGATGTTTCTATTTCAAAAGCATTACAAGGCATTATATTTATGAGAAATACAACTGTAAGGAAAGCATCTACCCAATATTTCATAGGCACTTTGGATTGGAATAAAATAGTTAAACTAATTTCAACTATGTGCCTATGTTTCTTCTCAACAACACTATTTTGTTGAGGTGCGTTTCGGCAAGAAAATTGATGAAACATACCTTCCCTTTCAAAGAGTTGTTTAAGGGCTATAGAATTAAACTCCACTCCACCATCACTTTGAAAGATCTTTATCTTTCTATTAAAGTAATTTTTCACAAATTTTTGGAATTTTATAAAGCAGGCTAGAAAATTTGATTTCTTCCTTAAGGGATATATCCAACCATATCTAGAGAAATCATCCACGAAAGTTCCATAGTACTTGAAGTTTTGACATGGGGGAATAAGGGCCTCATCGATCACAATGAATCTTATGCAAAGAATTAGGAGAGATTTCTTTATTAGTTTTGAAAGAGAGTCTACAACTTTTATTCATTTGAAACATCACACACACAATCTCCTTTTGTTTCCAGCTAGTAATTATAAGGAAATTACCCAGATCCAATTTGGAACTCGGCTTAAGGAAAAGTAGCTTAGGAAATTAGCCATGTCGTATGTATGATACATACCAAGTTGAAGAACACGTCCGGTGGATAGGGAGTGATTAGACATTGAATGTCGCTAATTTGATAAGATGCACAAATAATATTTAAGTCTATCTTATTTACATCACTATGACATTACGGGCTTAGGGCATAAACCTGCAATCCTAAAACGAGAATCATTCAAATATTTCAAAGAAACATCATTAGGATGGCACATTCTCTTCTGCCATATACTATAGGGAGCTTGTTTGCAATCGGTAACAGTGGCAAAAGTCTTGAATCTATCATTGTTTTGCTTTATCAATGTATAGAGGCCTTCTCTTTTAATTCTCTTGCCTAATATCTCCCTCTACTTGTATAACAAAATGATCAGTGCTAAAGGAGATAGAACAATCATTATCCCTAGGGAACTTGCTCATAGAGAGAAGATTTTTCTTAATGTCAGGCACAACAGGGACATTGCTTTGATTAAGTTTGTTTAAATCAGTGTTTATTGTGTAATTTCCAGTATGAGATATGTTCAAAATATAATAATTTTTCAATGCCGTAAGAAGGTTGAACATGTGAAAGATTACCTCAATTGCTCACAACATGGGTTGATGCTCCAGAATCTGCAAAGAGAGTGGGATTGGCATCAACTTCTTCATTGAAGAAGATTGCTGCAAATGCCTTGAGAATCTCTTTAGCTTGATACGAGTGGTCAAATCTATTCCATAATTTGAGAGCTGAATGATTGTATTTTCAACATATTTCACATTGAATTGCATTTTCTTTAGAACTTGGGTTGTCAATTGGTTGTTGTAATACAGATTGTGTTGGCTTCTGTGGTGACAGATTTGAGGTGTTTGTGGTTCTAACTTGAAATTCCCTCTGCCTCTAAACCTTTCTCTTTGATGTAGAACACCTGATTTAGGTCAGTATGCTACTGTTTTTCTTCCTCCATTACAGAAGCAAGTTGAAGCTCATGGTTTCTTGAAGATTGTATGAACTGGTTGTATGTTGGATAAGGTGCCTTTTGATAGCATGGCTACTTGAAAATCTTTGTATTTTGGTCTAAGTCCTCTTGTTAATTGGAAGACTTTGGTTGTCTCATCTAAGGGTTTTTCATTGCTACTAGTTTATCACCAATGGACTTGAATTTCTTCAAGTATTCTTCTAAATTCAAGGTTCCCTTCCTGAGGCTAACCAAGACTTCATTGAAATGAAGCTCATTCTCCCTGGTCATTGTCAATAGTTGTTCTTCCAACGATTTCCACTCTTGATGTGATGTATCAATGCTCTCTATCATGCATAAAACTTCTTCCGTAATGGTTCTTATGAGCCATGATGTTAGAAGACCATCACTATCCACCCAAACCTTGTAATTTGGACTTGAAATTTTTTTTCCATTATCATCCAAGACTTCTTCTTCTGGTGGTTCTTCCCTATAAAGGTGTGCTTCAATCTCCATTGTACGTATGAGAGGTAGAAGATGGGATTTCAACAGAAGACAGTTGCTAAGATTGAGTTTTATGAAAATTAGGCTGGAGTATTGGTAAAACAACATGGATTGTGAGAGATTCTTCAGTTTTGGTCATATTTTACTGGTTTTCTTTGCTGATTAGATCCTTCTTTTCGTGTAACAAGGGCTCTGATACCATGAGGGTTCAGATCAGAAAAATGAATAACAAAACACAGTCTTTGCTTACTTTTTTCAGCTGAACTTCTCAATACAAAAATGTTACACGAAAGGCCTATTCAACAAGGAAAATTACTGAGCAAATAAATACTAAATGCTACTTTTGCTAGTAAAAGGAAAAAGCTTAAATCTAGAGTGATTACAAGGAAAGAGTATAAGGTAATTTTAGTATAAATAAGGGTGTGAGATATAGCAGCAATTAAAAAGAAAAAACCGTAGAGGAGAGAACCTATCAAGGAGGTGTTGCAAAGCTATCCTTGTTGAGTTGTTGTGTGACGTTGTTGAACTGAAGGGGGAGTAAATAAAAGGATTTTACTCCTTTGTTGTTCGCCCAAGATTTTGATTGAAAAGTGGGAGAGAGTTGATTTTGGTACAGTAAAGACCTTCACTCAAAGGGCCGTTGAGCAGTGATTTTTGGCAAGTTGTAAAGCAGAATTTTTTACATCCTTTAGTTTCTCATGATATTACTATGCTTTGGAAGGGCCTTCTAGCAATGTTAATTATGGAAATGGGAAATTGGTATCTGTTGCTTCTTCCCCTAATATGATTGAAAGTGATTTTGAAATTTTCAAAGATTTCATATTAGTGGTATTTCTTATACATTTCATTTGAAGGAGAAAAATGTGTACTTGCAAATAAAGAAATTTTGCCAAACACTTTTATTTTATGGCTGTCAAGGAATAATTTAAATTTAAGACTTTGAGATGAAATTTGAAATAAGTTGAGGTTTAATGTGCTCAGTTAGATTGTTAGTGTTATGTTAGAACATCTTGTTATAGGAGTGATTTATGGATGATTATAAAATATGTTGCTAATCCTAATTGTTTCATGAATATTATTTTATCATCTCATAGTATGCATGCTTCTTCATCGTTAATTAGTAATTATATGGTTGAGGAATTTAGATTTATTTCTTATGATCGTTGTGCTCCAAATACATTACGCATCACAATCGTACAAATTATGGGGTTGTGTCAATTATTTTAAAGTTGTTGGGCAAAAGAAATTGTTATTATGTCATTGAAATTAGATGTAGATGATTCTTATACTTTGATCCCTAAGGTTTTTGTGAAGTTGAAAGAAATGAATCCAAGTTTGTTTTCTTCATTGACGTTCCATTAATATATGAGTTCTATATTATTGTTATGATATATCAATGGTAGATTCAATAACAATCAATCTATTGATATACCACTAATATACTATATTTACTTTATTGATATACCCCTTGTATTCTACGTTTATTTTATTTGTAAATCACAAATATACTACTTTTATTGAGGGGGTATAATGGACTTTTCGACGTTTTAGTTTAGGATCGACATTGATTTTTAGCTTTTTTATTATATTTGCAAAAATAAAAAAGGTGTCGACAATTTAAATAATAGAAAAAGGAAGAAAAATAATATAAAAAAGAGAAAGAGCAAAGTTTACGTGTGAAGAGTAATTAGATTGTGAACAATGAAAAAAATGCATCTATTGGAATTTGATCCCAAGAGGGTGGAGTAATAGGAATAAGGAAACCAGGCGCACAAAAAAAATGATTTGAATTGGCCTTGAACTCTTCAATGGATTTGATGGAATATGGTTATTGTTTCTAGTATTATACCCATTACGATTATTTTGCATAGTGATTGGAACCCTAACTTTGTAAGCTTGGAATTTGTTGAGTTGGTTTTCAGTTTGTGTCTTCGACTTTGTCCCTCCCTGATGTGGGAAGTTTCGTGTTTTGTTTGTCCTGCTCGTGTTGTTGCTTCTTTAATGCCTTGACCTCGGGTTGTGGGGTTCTCCGTGTTGTTGTTTTAATTATATATTTACTTTTTTAAAAAAAAAGTTTGCATGTGAAGCCTAGCACACCCAATATCTCATTATTTACTCCCTTTACTCCTTCAATTTTCTCTTTCAAAGAAGCAAATTCTACATTTTTATATTCTTGTTCTCTTTCTTCTTGTTCAAAGTTTTCTTCTTCCTCCATTATCTTATTTCCTTATTTAGTCTCTCATCTATTTCGTTCATTGATTCTTTAACAAAAATTTGAAAATAGCTTGAAGGAAAATTCTTAACTATAAGCACAAGAAGGATGAGCGAAAATTAAATAGAAAGAAGTTGATTAAAGATCAACTGTGTTGAACATATCAATGATGTACCTCGTATTAAGTATATCAAAGCACAAGAAGAATGGGCGGAAACTAAGTATATCGATAATATACTTATTACACATATCGATATACTTAGTTTTCGTTCATCCTTTTTGTGCTTTAATCAAGAAAATAGAGGAGAGAGTGACTCTTAAGTCAAAACATTTATTTGGTTTCATCTTTGATATGAAGTGTAAATATGACAAGGGTGAACACAGGGATGTTCGTTTTCCTCGCAAGGATGTGCCCCACAGGGAATTGATGTTTAAGCATTTTTGAGTATTTTCTGATTTTATGAGATATTGTCAACTTATTGTGATATGTTTATCTTTTGAAATTTATTTGTATGAACAATTTGATATTTAAAACTTATGAATTTTAGTTTATTTAGAGTAAAATGAAATATTAATTTGTTTTTATTAGGAGGATTAAGAATTTCTCTTGTTGAAATGGAGATTCTCCATGGAGATTTATCCATGTAAATGAAAATTCTTGAAGAGAATTAACAATTTAATTGACAATTTTCTAAAAAATACAAATAGTAAACAAGGAACCTAGTCCCTATAAGGAAACACCTCGATTCCCATAAAATTTAGGAAAATTGTAATGGGTATCAAAAACCAGAAAAGTATTTGTAAATCTAGCAAAGGTTTTTCAAATTTACAAATCTAACAAAATTTTTAAATCTGATTTCTATATTTTTTTATTATTCCAATTTTACCCTTAGATATGTATCAGCAGATATATTTGATATGCTATATATTTGGTATATCAATCCATTGATATACTTTATATTTAGGATTGAGATATGGAATATTAGTTACTGATATAGCAAATATAAAGTATACCATGTTTTTAATTATATTATGATAGATGTTGTTTGTTTGATTATAGTGAATATATTTTTTTTTTTTAGTATCCTTTTGATGGAAAGTTGTTTTCATTCAACTAGTTCGATTTCTATGATTTTATTTAAATTTTATCATTATATATCTTAATTGCATTAATTGTGTCAACTAATATACCAAATATAAAGTATATTAGTTAATTTGTTCTATTTTCGAAATTTTTGTAATATATCAGTAACATTTAATTTGGTATATCAACTAACATATCTACTTCATATTATTAACTAATATATCAGATTTAGAGAGAAAAAAAGTATATCAATGATATTGTTAATATAGCAAATATGAGTGTATCATTATATAGTTAAAATACAACATTGGTATTTCAATTGTATGTCAGTACTAATTCAAAATGCATTATAAGTACATCATTAATGTATCAATAATATATCATAATT
>JAOANK020536048.1:0-12457 GCA_026257165.2 Telfairia occidentalis
TATAGAAGAAATTTCAACTTAATTAAAGGTTAATTCAATTTTTAATTTGATTAATTTTTTGTTTCCAAAATAGAGTGCTCTAAGAGTTAGAACTATATTCTCCCATCTAATTCTCCCTCAATTTCACCTCAAATTGGATCCCACAATCCATTCTAAGGCCGAAGAATAGTCGAGAAGACTCTCGTGGTGGTCCAACATCCGTTCGTGATCAAATCCGTAGAGAAACGAGGGAGATATTGAGCATCAAAGGTTGGTTTATTTCTTCTCCTTTTTTCTCTCTTATTATTATGCATGTTTATCATTTTAATTTAGCAAGTTAGAGTACAATTTGATACATTTCGCTGCACATGCTTGTTATTTAATCCTTCATCTTTGCTATTCTAATTGGTTCGGCTAGGTTTGAGCACTCAAATCTAGCCTAACCGAATCAATTACACCCTAATAAATAGTGAGATCGTCAAGGGGTTGTTTATTGTGAGCTGAGAGGTGTTTCCCATGGACAGCAAGTGTAGATTCAAAGTCTTTTGGTAAGGTTGGCAATGTATTTTTGTTGAGTGAGATAAATCTCATGTTTATCTTTTTATACTTCAATGCCCAAGAAGAAGTTGAGATTGATGGCTTAGGTTCTTTAGCGCAAAGGTATTGTTGAGTTTGTTAATGAACCTTCGAATAAGTTTAGGGTTGTTGCGTATAACAATGATATCATCAACATAAATGAGGATTAGAATTGTTAATTCCCCCTTAAAAAATAGTAAACTAGAGATGAATTCACCCCATAGTTGGTAAATTTCCATGATAATAAGGTATTGTGAAGTTTATTGAACAACTCTCTAAGAAACTGTTGCAAGCCATAAAGTGATTTTTGAAGCTTGCATACATAGTGTGGCCGATGAATATAGTCAATGAATCCTAGTGGTTGTAGTATGTAAACATTCTCATGTGAATCATCATTTAGTAAAGTATTGTTAATATTTGTTGTAGTTTACAATTATACAATATGGTAAGGGTGAGGATGATCCAAATTGTTGAGGGCTTTATAATCGAGCAAAAAGTTTTCAAGAAGGCAATGTTTGGACATTGTTCAAAGTCTTTTGAAACAAGACAGACCTTGTATTTGATATAGTGCCATCAAGATTAGTTTTTACTTGAAGAACCCATTTGTTATCAATTAGTTTGTATTATGAGGAGGGTGGTACAAGGGTTCATGTACAAATGCACGAATGCTCTATATTCTTCCTCCATTGTTGATTTCTATGCTAAAGATGTTAATGCCACCTTTATTGTTGATGGTTCTAAGTAGAGGAAAGGGCAGACGAGGTGTGGTGGAAAGGAAGATCTTGGGTTTGTCAATGTTTCTTTTGGCCCTAATTTGCATTGAGTAAGTGTTGGTGATTAAATGTTGAAGGTTGGGTGTGGTGATTTGGTTAAGTTTTGTTGTAGTTATTGCTGGTGAGGAGGTAAGACTGGATGATGAGAGAAATATAAGGTTGATATTGGATGGGAAGGGTGATGGGGTAGAAGAAGATAAGAGAGTGGCCGAGAGTAACAGAGGGGTTAATATACTAGGAGGACATATGTTGGCTAGGAAATTGTAGCAAGATCTTCTGTGGAATGACTTGTACTTACTGTAGACCATTGTACCTGAGAAAAATTGGGTTAGGTTTAAGGTGAGATAAGAATTGAAGATAGATTTGGAAAGAGACTTGGAGGTCCAACATTTGTGATTGTGGCTCTAGGAGAAGATGGTTTAATCTAAGGGAAGCTATGAGCAAAAAGAAATTTATTCTCATTGAATACAACATGTCTAATGATGTAGGTATGGCAGGATGGGCTAAGACATTTGTATCCCTTGTATGTGTTTCACTCAAGCCAAGGAAACCACATTTAGTTGAGTGAAAATTTTGTTCGTATTTTTTATAAAAACGCAAATAAGGAAAGGAGGCACAACCAAACACCTTGAGAAAATTATAGCCAAGTGTGTGATTAAAGACTTTCTCATGAGAAGAGATGTTTACAAGAATATATAACATGTGTGGGTAGTCGATTAATGGTGTAAATAGATGATTTGAAGGCTTTCCACTTGAATCTTAGGGACATAGATGCTTGGCCTAAGAGAATTGTACTCATCTCTATTGTATTGCAATGTTTCCTTTTTGCTTTGCTATTTTGTTCATTTGTGTGGGGTCATGAGTGACAAAACATAATGCCAAAATTGTTGAGTGTAAATCTAAAAAAGATTAAAAAAAAAAAATTCCACCCAATCCATTGAAGTATTATTTTATCGTCAAAGTAGGTTTTAGCTTGGTTTTTAAAAATAATAAGTGATAGTGAAACGAGTGACATTATCAATGAAGCTTATATAATATTTATAGCAACAGGAGGATAACTGATAGCACTCAAAATAGTTATATTTTTGGGCCCTTAATTAGATAGTTGTGTGGTTTAAAAGTATGCTTTGATGCATTTTTTTGTTCATTTATGTAGGAACCGAGCTTTAGAGCTTGATTCTCTAGGGCTCAGGGGTGAAAATCGAGAGCTTGTGGAGCAATTCTACTTGGAAATGAACTGGAATTGACCCGAGAGTCATCCTTTGTCTCTCTCTTTTCTTGCAATTAATTTTATGGACATTTTTTAGGCTGTAATAAATACATTTGTTGTTGTTTTTAATGTTGAATCCTATGAATAGGTAATTTTTCTTTAGTTTTAGGGTGTTGATGACATTATAGATTTATTATTTAGTTTGCTGAACAATTGAGATTTAATTTGATGTCTATTTCATTTTATTATCCTTGTGCTTAATGCGTTTAATTGATTGGTCACCATTTAAATTGATATTGGTTGTTTAATTTTGTGTTTGAAAAAAAGGAAACTAAATCAGACATAGGATAATAAACTAGCATTGTTTATGCATGAATGTGGTGAATCGCGCTAGAGGACGTTAATAAGGGTCATTTTATCTTATTAATTTGTGGGCAATTAGACCGAAAGGGTGATCCTAGAATTAGTTGGGTAAAGGGTTGAGCTCGCTAGAGAATGCTCAATAGGCCTTTAGACTTATGAAATAAGTATTAGATTGATCCCAAGGTTCTTAAATTGAGTAATTAATTCCATAATCGAAATCAACACCCTAGCACTACTCATTTTCCTTGAATTTTTCCCAATTACACTCTATTGCATGTTTATTTTAAAATTAGACCTCACTCGTTTTGCTTCCTTACATAAAATAAATTATTAGTATTTCAGTATTTAATAGATTTAATACGCCAATTTACCTGAGGATGATACTCGGGCTCTTGACCATTTTATACTACTGCTTGACTCTTATGATTGTGGGGTTTTGCACAATAAGTTTTTGGCGCCTTTCCCGAGGAATCAGTTTATTTATTTCTATTATTATTGAGAGAAAATCGTTGGTCTTGCTTTAGGGTGCATTTTACTTGTTTTTGTTTTTATTTGGTTTTATTTGGTGCATGCAACAAAGTAGAGAAACTTATCTTGCCCATTTTGATCCTCAGATTGATAGGACCTTCAGGAGAAATTTGAAGAGGAACAGACTTCTGCCTACTGAGATGATAGAGCAACAAGGAGCAACGAGGGCCATCAGAGATTACTTTTAGCCCACCATCCCCACAGGTCAGCCAGAGATAGCCCATGCACCATTAGGAGTAAATAGTTTTGAGCTGAAGCCATGACTAATCCAAATGGCTAGAGAGAGTACCTTGACGGGACACTCCACTGAAGACCCTCACAAACACATAAGATCTTTTATGGAGATATGCAGTACTATGAAGATAAGTGGTGTGTCTTCTAACTCTATTTGTTTATGATTATTTCCTTTTTCTGTGTAGGATAGAGCGAAGGATTGGTTGGACATTATACCAGTTGAAGATACGCTAATGGTGTGAAAATCAATTGAATGAAGGTTTTAAGGTGTTGGTATGGCGAACGAAACAATTAAACAAACTCACTATGGATACAATTGATTACCAAATTTTCTAAGTCTAAGGTTAATTAACTTGGGTTTTTCCCTCTCGAGGTCTACCGACTCTCACAATTAATTCCTTATTCAATGTCTTGCAATAAGAATTTAAAAACGGTATAGAATAACCTATCATGGACGACACAAGTTTCCCTATCACTCT
Source organism: Telfairia occidentalis (assembly GCA_026257165.2). NCBI lineage: Eukaryota > Viridiplantae > Streptophyta > Magnoliopsida > Cucurbitales > Cucurbitaceae > Telfairia > Telfairia occidentalis. The sequence continues at coordinate 4,143 of JAOANK020536048.1, forward strand.
CATGCATAAAAAAACATATGTCTAAACTCCTTGGTCTAAATTTACTGCCTTCTCTTTCAAGCAAGACAATAAAAACAGCATACGAACACTCAATGGCCAGTTGAATACAGTTATTAATGTGCTACAATTTAGAAGAAAACGATAAAGAATTTGCATTTTATAAGAAAAACTAATAAATTTAGGAGTTCATAACAACCAACACCCTAAAACTGAGAGATTTAGTTACTAATATGCATCACAAAAAGTTCATAAAATCTCCTAAAATCATAATACTTCAAATGTCTAAGAAAGGATAGGGAACTCCTAGAAGAATCCACGCCTTTCGGCCTTAGGCATGCTTCTCGAGGTGTAAAACTCGATCCCCAGTAGTCCAAAAATCCTCCACTGCTCCAGAACAATAGCCCTTGTAGTTCTCTGTTGAATTCCGTCGAAAATCGCATAAAAACAACCTCCCCTTGACCTAGCAGCAAAAAGATCATTATATAGATTCTGCTGATAGCATTGAAATGTTAAGCAATAGCGTTGAGACGCTATGCCTCAATATTACAAAAATGTCACCGCTTATTTAATGAAGAGGGAAGAAAATTTTGAAGTAGCATTGAGACGCTATGTTGTAGTGTCTCGACGCTACCCTGCCCTAGAATTCTGCACTTTGTTTTTGACATATTTTCTCCGTTCCTTAGTCAAATTTGCTCTTCTTAGGCTCATTTTTCAGCCTGAACAACATTAAATCCATATTTTGGCCTCTCAATGCTCGGTTCCTACAAAATACACGAATAAATGTATCAAAACATATAAGCAAGCCTATAAAATTACTAAGACTTAGGTCCTAAAATAGCACTTTTTGAGTGCTATCAATTTCCCAAAAGATGATACTTAGTCTCTTGATCGTTTTATACTACTGCTTAACCCATGCGCTTGTGAGGTTTCCCATAACAATAACATGGAAACTAGACCCCATAGATCAGTAAAAACTAACTCAAGGGGTTTAGATGTATGTGTTTGAGTGGAAGAAAAAAATAATTTATGAGATTTCTCCATTTGACAAGCATCACAGAAATCGAGTTTATTATTAAGAGGAATTTGGTGCTTCTTGGAATGTAAAACTTCACTCAATACTTGTTTAGATGTGGGACCTAGTTGCATATGTCATACATCTCCTGTTGACTCTAACTTGGAAGAAACATGATAAGATTCAATAAGAAACATGGATGGGGAAGGAGAATCAGTACTATGATGTAATGAGGTAGTTGACTAATGTGGAGACTAGATGAAAGGCTAACCAATCTTCATTTGGTACAAGTCATTTTTAAGCTTCCCTTGCATCAATATTCTCCCAATTGTTTTCTCCTTTACCAAATAAAAATTAGAGTGAAATTCAACATAAACTTTATCATCAACCATAAGTTTGAATATGCTTATAAGATTTTTGGTAATGGAAAAGACATGTAAGACAAGATTAAGAAATGCTAAAGGATACTTAGCATCAAGATAAGGTAAATCAATCTTTCCAACATGATTTATTTTCAACTTTGAACCATTTCGAAAAACCAAGGATTCATTTCCACTTTGTTCTCTTATGAATATTTTGTGCCTTTGAGATGGTATGAGATGTGGCTCCATTGTCAACATACGAAGCACTATCATTGACTATTTTGGAGTGGATATGTAAGCAAAATTTTGACTATTTTAATTGAATCCATTTGATCCATTGTTTGGATTAAATTGTTTATCAAACCTGTGGTGGCATATATAGCCTGAGTGAACACATTTTCCACATGCTTGGTAGGCTAGTTTCGAATTGTTTGCATATCTTCCTCCTCTACCTCTCTATTTCTTCTGCATCCTCTTTAATTGAAGTTTGTATTTTTGTTAAGTATCCAATACACATAACAACTTCTTCAATTGATTCCCAAAAGGGTTAAACACCTTACAAACATACAACCATTCGAGAGGGGTGCACTCTCATATCTCAAAAGGCTTAATCAACGGCTAACTAACTAACTAAGCAATAGCCAAAGGTTAAATACTAATAACCGTCCAAAAAAAGGCAAGAGCCAACGGTAACAAAGCCTAGGCGATTAGGGAGATGGATTTTTCATTTTGCCCTTTCTTACATAAGTGTAGACTATCAGAGCCCTAACATCACCCTAAGGTTAGAAAGACACATGGTCCTCCAAGTCGAATGTTGGAAATGCTGTTGGATGATGATGTATGGCTCCCATGTTCCTTCGAATTCAAGCAATCTCTTCCAGCGAATCAGAACCTCTCATTCCTTGTTGATTTGATTCTTTCAATAAGCATCACTTCCTCTGATTCTGTGATCCATTCGAACTTATTCGAGAGTATAAAGGGATGGGTCTGAATGTGTGTGGATGGACCCACGACTTTCTTCAGCTGGGATATGTGAAAAATAGGGTGGATGGTGGCATTTGATGAGACTGTGAGGCGATAGACCACTTTACCAATGCATGTAGTGATTTGGTAAGGTCCAAAGAACTTTGAAGTGAGTTTCTCATTTCTATGTTTGGCCAAGGATGCCTAAGAATAGGGCCATAGCTTCAAGAACACGCACTCCCCTTCCTCAATTTCAACTTCTCTATGGTGACGATCAACAAACTTGCGCATTCTTTTCTAAGCACCAACTAAATGTTCCTTCAAGGCTAATAGTATTGCATCTCGTTCCAATAGATGTTGGTCCAGTGTAGAGTTAACCGCTTTTTTCTCTCCGTAGGATATCAGAGGAGTGGGGGTCGCCTATAGACAATATGAAATGGAGTGGAGTTTAAGGAGGCCTAGTAGTGGTATTTTACCAATATTTAACCCATGGAAGCCAATGGCACCACTGCTTCAGTTTCTCATGACAGAAGCAATGAAGGTAAGTCTCTAAGCATTTGTTGATGATTTCTGTTTGTCTATTCGTTTGTGGGAAATAGGTCGTGCTGTGGTGAAGGTAGGTGCCCTATACCCACAACAACTCGATTCAAAAGTGGCTAAGGAACACTTTGTCACGATCAGAGCTGATGGAGCAAGGGAAACCATGTAGACATAATATTTCTTTGATGAAAACAGCAGTTGCAGACGTCGCTCAATAAGGATGACTTAAGAGAAGATAATGTGCATACTTGCTTAGGTGTTCGACCACCACGAACACTGTATCATTGCCTATAGAATGAGGTAGGCCTTTCACGAAGTCCATGTTAATATCTTCGTAGATGTGCTCGGGTATGGTCAGAGGCTGAAGGAGGCTAGCAGGGAAGGTGGCCAAACTCTTATTCCTTTGGAAAACTTCGTATTGCTCGACATATTGTTTCACGGGCTCTTTCATTCTAGGCCAATATAGCTCGTTGGCTAGGCACTTGTACGTTCGAAGGAATTTTGAATGCCCTCCTAACAATGAGTCTTGGTAGGTGTGTAGGACTCTAAGTATTAGCGATGAAGTTCTAGGAATCACCGAACGATCTTGGTATAACGACTTGCCTTGGTGTATGTTGTATTTGGAATGGCTATCCGGATCCTTCTCTATTTTGGAATAAAGCTAGCTGAGTTTGGGGTATTCTCTTACTTTTTTTCATCACCGTTTTAGCATCTAACAAGGCTAGGGTCGTGAGTATGGCTAAGTGGAACACTGGTGTCATTCGTGAGAGGCCATCGACAGCTTTATTCTCCAACCCAGGGCAGAGGATTTCAAAATTGTAGCATAAGAGCTTAGAGACCCACTTCTGATACTCGGTTTGCATGATCGCATCATTGCGTTACCGCAAGTATACGAGGCAGTTTTAGTATAGTGGAATTTAGTATTGAATGTCGTCATCGAGATTAGATATCTAATTTGATTAATTACCATAGTTACTCACACTTTATTTTATCTAGGGAACTGAAAAACAAAATAGAAAGCTAATTACATTACTCCTACTCTTAATTAACTGGAGGTGACATATGGAGAGTATGTCTTAGAACCGAATTTTCAAGCCTTGGACATTACACTTCATTAACACAACAAACTATTCTATCATGCTACAATCGTAAGCTGGGAATAATCTAATGTTTAGCTTCCTCTCTTGAGCTCAGCTAACTTCTCACTAACATGCAGACTCAAACCTCTCGGTCTGTTATCCACACACTAGCAAGGCATTACGAATTTCCCACTAACTATCACCTCTTAGAAGAACAATTGTGATTCCTTCCTTTCTCGATCTTAGGGTAATCCCGCTTGTCATCACGGTTCACAAATAATCTCCCTAGAGATAACAGTTTATGCCTCTATTAGTAAACCTTCACTCTCCCATGATGGCTTACAACAATCATGCATTCAATAATCTAATTTAAAGAGAGTAAAATTTAAATCAATAAATCAATATAATATGTGATCAGAAGATTTAAAGCATTAAGCATCCAAATGCATAAATGAAGAACAAGATAAAAATAGTCCATAACATTAAATAAAGCATAAAAACGTCACAAGGCATTACAAAACAGTCGAAGGCAAAGTCTCACTACTCAAATCAACAATATAAAACAGAGACTCCCTAAAAAAACTACATATCGAAACTAAATCTACAAAGGCTAAAGAAAACTCCCAAAGATGTGTGCCACACTCGTTTCCATTGTGAAGCCTGCAATCCCGAGCCTTGTATCGATCTAGAGACTCCATGGAAAGCTCCACTTTCTCTCAAAAATCGAGCTCCAAATCGTCGCCTCTTCTCTCCAAATGGCCTCCAAAATCGCAATGGAAAATGAGGTTTTAAAACCATTCTACCTGCAACATCGAGACACTAGGATAGCATCTCGATGCCAGTCTTTTTTTTACTCAAAATGTGCACGCCGAAAGCATCGTTTAGGGCAAACACATTGTAGCGTCTTAATGCTACTTCAAAGGCAAGAGGAGCAAGGGCACACGTGTGGTCACTAACGGTGTTGAGCTCCCCGACGTCTTCTCAACACCGTTCATGCCATGCGTGTGGTAGGCTGAAGTGCACACATGCTTGTTCGGGGGTGTGTAGCATTGGGACGCCTAAGCCGCGTTCAATGCTCACTTCTCTTCAAGCATGCAAGCGCGCAGGGCGTGTGCAACTCATGGGCATTAAGACGCCCTGACAGCGTCTCAATGCTGCCTCTCTTTAAGCGTGCGCGCGAGGCAGCGCTTTGGCTTCTTATCTTCAACACTTAGGTGTCTCAACGCCCTAACACAACGTTGAGACATTGCACCCTCGGGTCAACATTTGTTTTGGCCATGTTTCTTTGTTCCTTGGCCAATTTTGCTCTTCTTAGGCTCATTTTTCAACCCGAACAGCTCCAAATTCATTTTTCATCAAATAATGCTCGGTATCTACAAATTAACAGATAAATTCATGAAAGCTAAATTAAACCACAAAACTAGCTAAAATTAAGCATAAGGATAGTACATTTTGTGTGTTATCATTACACAATGTGTTGCTCCAACAAAAATTTCAAAGCTTGTTGATCAATACATGCCAGGAATTTGTGTCCTAGAAGATAAGGCCTCCATCGTTGCACTGCCAACACGATTGGCATGAGTTCTCTTTCATACACTGGTTTGAGCTAGGCTTGCAGATCAGAGCATTGCTAAAGTACGCAATAGGTTGTTGGTTCTGAGAGAGGACCCTACCTAAAATTGTGCCTAAGGCGTCTGTTTCCACTACAAAGGGGAGGTTAAAATTTGGTAGGGCCAACATGAGTAACGTAATCATGGCTTGCTTCAGTTGGTTGAAAGCATATGTTGCTTACTCTGTTTAGTGAAAGGCATCCTTTTTAAGTAGTTGGGTCAGAGGCGTTACAATTGCGCCATAATTGAGCGCGAATCTACTGTAGTACCCAGTGAGACCAAGGAATCCTCGCAGTTCTTTGAGAGGGGTGGGTATTAGCCATTCATCATAGCACCAAACTTCTCAGGATTCACTTCCACTCCTTGGGCAGAGACCTAATGTTTGAGATATTCAATGCGTTATTGAGCGAAGTGGCACTTCTTAAGGTTGGTCGTGAGGTGATGATATCGCCAAGTGTTTAAAACAACAATTAAGCGATGGATATGTGTGTGAAAATTAGGGCTGTAAACTAAGACATCATCAAAGAAAATAAGGATGAATTGACGCAAAAAGGGTGAAAGACTTGGTTTATCATGGCTTGGAAGGTGGCAGAGACGTTTGTGAGCTCGAAGAGCATAACGAGGAACTCATAGTGACCCTTTTGAGTCTGAAACGCAGTCTTAGCCACGTCTTCTTCATACATCCACACTTGATGATAGCCCGAATGGAGGTCCAACTTGGAGAAAACTTGTGAACTATGGAGCTCGTCAAGTAACTTTTAAATAATTGAGATAGGGAACTTGTCTGGGATTGTGATATTGTTGATTTCTCTGTAATTAACGCAAAAGTGCCAACTTCCATCCTTTTTCTTAACCAACAGGACGAGGCTCAAGTAAGGGTTGTTGCTAGGGCATATGATCCCGACGATCAGCATCTCATTGATGATCGTTCAATTTTCTCCTTCAGGACGTGTGGGTATCGATATGGCCTGACATTGATAGGTTCTACCACAAAGCCTTGGTCCTACTCCTCTATTCGTGTGTGAATAGGTGAATAAAATTACACAAATAAATGTGCAAGTATACACAGTCAGCAACAAGTGATAAGTATTTTTATATCGTATCCACAGGGATTAGCAGTAGATTTTAACGTATTTGTCTTTGCTCTCTTAGTGAATTCAAGGTGACAAAAAGAAGGATTGTTGGTTATTTTTATATCTAATGCTACTCAATTAAAATGACAGAATTAAACAAATGCTAAAGCAGTTGTAACAATGAGAAAGAATGAGTTCAAATTAAGGTAACATGTTATTTTCACTAACATAGAATGCTGAAGCAAAAGAATTGCAGGATCGATTCACAAAACAATAGTCTTTCAGAATCTTTTTAAATCTCCCAAGTATCTTAAGTTAATTTTTACTAACTTATATGAGTTAAGTCTATTGTTTTCGTATATTAGGTGAGTAATTATTCCTAACCTCCCCACTTAGCCAACAAACTAACCTAATCTAGAGACTAATGTGTTTTAAAAACAATCTACTCCTTACGTTTTCTTTCGAAACTTATAGAAGTTATTTATGTGTGTTGGCTAGACAAACGTAAATATTAAACAATGAGAACACTTATAAAACAAATCGATTTAGCAAGCTTTTACTTCGAAAATAAAATTAGTTTGATAATATCTCCCTTAATCCTCACCCAAATGTGATTTAGTTCATGCTAAAATAAAGAGAAATAGTAAAACAATAACAAAAACAGTAAAAGAAAACATAATGGGTGACTAAGGCATTTCAAAATGATGTCCTGCACGAGTGTCGTGAGTTGAATTGCTTCTTCTCCTTCAACCTCCACAACGTTCCACTTCTTCAACTCTCCTCTCCTAAAGTAAATACGGCAGCGACTAAGAAAACTTCTTACGAAAACTAGCTAAAAGCAGAAAATTGAGAATTGGATTTCAAAATTTGGATCCCTCTAATTCGCGGCCTCATTTTCTATTTATAAGCTCCCTTTTGTGATTAAGAAAGTTATTAGGCCAGATTGTCCACGTGGCTTGCATCTAACAGTGGATTAATTTCGTAAAAGATAAGATAAGTTTCCATATTTGAATTTTCGTTATCTTTGCGTGAATTTTATCTATTCTTTTTGTTGGATAAATGCTCGATCAATTGTTTCGATAAAATATTGCTCCATCAATTTCCTACTCAACAAAATACCCAGAATTAGTAGCGATTAAATACAATTTTGTTTAATTCTAATCAAATGTTGTCTTAAATATTGCTATATCAATCTAAAGACTCTCACAAGAATTATAAGCAAGTAAAGACAAATCAAGTCATTACTTCATAAATTCAAGGGAAATCTTTTCAAGAAAAACATGAAGTCTATCCTAAAAGGCTCCCAATAACTCTCTTTTGGAGAGTTATCATCTTCCCACGATTTGCTGAGAATTATCATACTCTAGTCTATCTGAATGAAATTCCATCGTGAGCTGTTGCCAATCAATGACAGTAAGCCCCAATAATCGAAGCCACTACATTCCCAAGATAATGTCAATCCCTCCCAGCTCTAGAGGCACGAAAATTTCCACTATGGTTAACTCAGGTAGTTGCAGGCATACTGACACGCGCACCGAGTGTTCGGTCGGTCTCCAACAGATGCTAGAAACTTGATCGCCACCCAGCGTGATGCCCCGTAGTGTACGGGTCAGTTTTAGTATAGTGAATATGAGTGTTGAGTGTCGTCCTCGGGATTGGGTTTCTAGCTTGATTGA
>JAOANK020536254.1:0-12457 GCA_026257165.2 Telfairia occidentalis
TAGCATTCATGAAGGATCCCATGTATCAATCTAAGACAAAGCACATAGATATTAAATACAATTTTGTTAGAGATAAGGTTGCAAAAAAGGAAGTGAATGTGCAATATATATCTACGCACAACATGGTTGCAGACCCCTTCACTTAGCCTATCCCTATGGATGTCTTTAATTGTCATATTAAATTTTTAGAATTGAATAGGATATGACTTTGTTTTTCTTAATAATTGTACCATTTAGTTTGATTTATGAAATAATGTTTTTACCTTATAATGAATACACACGTGTTTAGTTCACATAATAAAAATTATGTCTGATAGTTGTTTGACTCTCTCACACAAGAAATCACTTCTATGACTTTTGTATCGATTAAAAACGAGATACTCTTAAGCTATTTTATTGTTGTAGTAGAACAATTAGAAAAATGAGAGCATATGCTTAAAAGAAGGTATTTCCTTGATCAGTGATCAAGATGAGATCATATTACGATCGAAGGTGACAAAATCATATGGTTCACTTTAAACTATCTATGAATGCCAAATGGAAGTTCTGTAATCATTGGTTGATATATAAAATTTTGTAGTAGAATAGTGGACTCAAGTTAGATACTAAGTCTATCTGAATAATATTAATGACGACATACACTATGATGGTAAAGAGTAAAATATTGTAACATGTGTTTCATGCCATACGTTTACTGTGTGTGAGACCCTTCAGATTAAAGATAAAAATCTGACAAAGAATACTTATGACCTTTTGGCTAAAATTTTTTTAGTTTCATAGCTATCTTAGAGAGGTTACCAATGCTCATGAATGATTGATCTAATGGAACCTACTTGGAAAACAGTTATTTTTAAATGGATTTCTTTTTTTTTCAAAAAAAGGGCACTACTACAAATACGTGTTTTATTGTTTGTCAAAAAATTAGCACGCTTCAATGACCGACAAACAGAAAAAAAAAAATTGCACTAAAAACGTGCTCAAATTTTATTTTTCAAAAATATCACTTTTAATGTCGGTCAATGCACGGCATTAATAGTCTGTTACATTTTTAATGTCAGGCATTACCCGACAATAAAAATGAGACTTTGAGCGCTAAAACACACATATTTTTTTTAATGAAATCGAATCGTTAATGTCGGGCAATGCCTGACGCTAAAAGTATGAGCACCTGACATTGAAACATGTAAACGTCCATTTTAAAAAAGCTCTTTTCTTCCCCTTTCCCAGTTTATGTCTCTCTCTCCCACCTCACATGACCAAAACGCCATTTGGCGGTTGCTCAGTGTGGGATCAACGAAGTGATGAAAAATTTGGTTCATCGTCCTCCAAAATCAAGAATCAAGTCACTTTGCATACTTAACCGTTTTAAAGTGACAAGCTCTCGAGAAAAGTATGACACTCACATAGATTATTTTCTAGTATGAAATTTGATGAAAAATAAAAATGAAAATTTGTTTCTCTTATTTTGAGATAGGAGAGAATCTCATCAAGGGTCGAGAATTTTTTTTCTACCCGTAATGAAAGAATATTATGTGCGAGTGGGAGATGAAAGTTATTCCTCTAACTACAGTGGATTTTACTTCCTCTGCACCCTTAAGTTTTACCATATTTTTATATTTTTAACAGTATATTATTACCTTTTTTTTTTTTTGACAATTTTAATTGTCCAATATAAAATATTGAATATAAAGTTTATAAGATCTCGTGTAGAAAGGAATAGAAAAACTATATATAACTCCATAATAATTTTGCTATAAAAAGTTACGAAGGTTTGATATACTGTAGTTTAGCCACATATGTGCCAACTTGAAAATTAATAACAAAATAGGCAAAAGATTTAAGGCCATTTGATAAGCATTTCCACTTTTGTTTTTAGTTTTTCTGTTTTTTGTTTTTTCTATTTGGTTTTTTGTTTTCAACAAATAAAAATCATATATGTTTGATAATTGTTTCTTGTTTTTTATTTCCAAAAAGCAGAAGACCAAACTTGTTTAATAACTGCTTTTGGTTTTGAAAAGAGTGAGGGAGATATGTTAGAGAGAAAAATATGTGGAGACATGAATAATAAATGTTTCAAGACATAAAAAGATAATTTTTTAAGCGAGAAAAGTTAGTGAGAGAAATTTTAGAGAGATAAAAAATTAGAAAAAAAAAAACCAAGAAGAAGTATTTAAGTTGTAGTTATTTAAAAAGCAATTAGAGACGGAGAAAAAAAAGTCAAGGGAGAGAAATTTTAAACAAAAAAATTAAAGAAAAAAATAGTGGAACAATAAAGTAGCAAAAGATATGATAAGAGAAAAAAAGATAAAGAATATTTGTAGCGAGGATAAATTTTGAAAAAAAATTTAGATTCGAAAAAAGTTAGAGAGAGATACTTGTTAGATAATAAAAAGAAATAAGAGAGAGAAAAAAGTGAGAGTAATTTTAAAGATAAATATGTTAGAGAGAATGATCAATGTAGACAGGAAAATTTTTAGGAAAAGTGTTAAATTTGTAGAGAGAGAAAAGTCAGGATATGTTAGAAGAGAAATAGAAATGAAATTATACTCAGTTAAAAGTTTTAGAGAGAGAGGAAACAAATAAAAGTTTTAAAATTTTAGAGAGAGAAAAAAGTTTTTAGAGAGAAATTTTGAGAGAATAAAAGTTGTTTAGAGAGAGAAATTTGTTGGATAGATGTGTCAAAAGAAAAAAAAAGTAACATTAGAAAGGAAAATGAGTTATTAAAAATAGAAAACTGTTTTTGAAAATTACTTTCTTTATTTTCGAAATTTCTTTACAATTTCATAAACGTTTTTGAAAAATTGAAAACAAAAAACTTAATTGGTTACCAAACAACTCTATTTTTGAAAAATCAAAAACTGAAAATAGAAAACAAAATGGTTACGTTCTTAATAATCTTTTTAGGTTACATTGTAATTAGTTTGAGTTTGCACCTTGTTGTTTGAATTTTAATAATCCTTAAACAAGTATATTCTAAATATATGTTTCGAATTAAAAGACTTTTTTAGTTCAACCACATGTGAGGGTGTGAATTCGAATCGAGACCTTTCTGTCAAAGAACTATGCTCAGGTTGACTACCATCATAATTGAAAATGTTAAAATTGTTTGATGATCAAGTTGCATAGCATGATACTGAGTGAGTTGGTAGAAATTTAGAAAATACTTAGAATGCTGAAGCTAGAAAAAATTCTAATTCATTTTTCAAAATTTCAAATATGTTAACAAAAATGTTGATTTTTCTTCTGTTAAATAGTTTAATGTTTTCTTTCAATTTTTGCCAACTCACTTAATGTGACACAATATATATTTATAATCAACAAATTCTAACGTTCACTCATTGTGAGGATATATAATTGAAAAATAGTATTTAAAACATAACGTATGAAATTGAAAATTTTTAAACAATAAAAAACTAAATTGACAAAATACCCAAACATTAAGAAAGCAACCATATATTTAACACGCACACAGAAAATATATATATATATATATAAAGAAAAAAAAAGACATCAAGTCAATGTAAAATAACATTGTCATTCAAAAATGTTAAAAAAAAAAAAAAACAAAAAAGAGACCTAATGTTAATTTGTTGTCCTAGAAGGCTCCAAGTTGGGTGAGGAAATATATGTTGTCTTTTCAGATCAGCTTTCGTTTTACGCTCATGGGTGAGATGCCTCAGATTCTTTGTACGTAGTTTGATGGTATAAATACACAGAACCCGATGGACTGAGGATGGAGAATGAAAGTAAATAAGGTGATGAGAGACGAAAATATTTAATTTAAAACACAGAATTCGAAGTTGGAAGTGATAATGGTGGGGTTAAAGTTGGCAGTTTTAGTGATGGTTGTTGTTCAAATCTCGTACGCCGTCATGAACGAAATGTACAAGTTGGCTGTCGAAGATGGGATGAATATGAAGGTTTTGGTTGCTTATCGTGCCATGTTCGCTGCTGCTTTTATGTTTCCTCTTGCTATTCTACTAGCTAGGTTTCTCTTTCTCTCTCTCAATTATGAACAATAATCTCGCTGTATTGTTTATTTTGATTTCAGTTCAAACTTCATATTCTATTTAGCCCTAAACCGTTTTGTTATGTTTGTTTTTTTCTCTCTCTCCAGCTATCTTTTGTGTTTTCATGGTTATGTTTTTGTTGTTCTTAAATATATTGAAAAAAAAAGAAGTAAATTTACTCCAACCTTATAAGAGTGGTAAGTATAGAGAAAAGTATTCTTTTGATATTCTCCGAAATTAGAAAACACATATATAACAAAAGATAACGTTGACGTGGATTAATTGATAACAAATAACAGACTAATGACAATATAATAAGTCTCCCAATAAACTTCTATTAATTCATTAAGATTTTAGTTATTCCAGGTATAGTGGTTGTTGTTGCATAATTTTTGTTGACGTGAAGTCTAAGTTGACTAGGTGCATGCTCGTATGGATTAAAGACAATAATGCTACGAGTGATATAGGTGAGAGGATGTAATCGATCAAAGGCATTTTTTTTTTCTTTTTTTCAGTTTAACAATATGTGAGAATGAGGGGATTCGAACTACCGGAGGCATTTAACATTGGTGTGGTTCTTGCCAAATATGCTCTATACTTAATTGTTGATGTTGGATCATCTGCAGATTTTGTTTAGAAAGTTGAGCAATCAATGAATCGTGTGTCTTGCAAAAAGGAAGAAAAAATAAACTGCTCACTAGTGTGGTACAAAGCGAACACAATCTGATGCTAAAGTAAGTGATCGGAGTTATGTATAACTTTGCTGAAATTATGGTTTAAGTTACTTGTCATGTTTCTGAGCACTTTTTTTCTATCTATAGGAATTTCTAGGGTTTGTCGTGAAATTCGTCTAAGCATGCATTTTAGACTTGCTCAATGCAAAAAGATTTGGGCTAGCTTATCTTGAATTCCTCATCCTATCTTTTGACTAGAGTAGAGCAAGGCCCCGACAATACACCATGACTCTTCTTAACTTGGCTGGACCTAGCTTATCTTGAATTCCTCATCCTATCTTTTGACTAGAGTAGTGCAAGGCCCCGACAATACACCATGTCTCTTCTTAACTTGGCTGGACCGAAAAGAGGGTCGAGCCTGATTTTAGGCCATGGCTCAACCAAAGGGGCAAGCCTCATACATGTCATTGCATTACTAAAATGGGCCAAGCGTCGTTTGGTTTAGGCTCGACACTTGAGCTTGGGCTCATTTTATGTTGGTCGAGCCCTTAAAATTAAAAGCCATGGCTTAGCTCACTTGGGTTGAGCCCCATTCGAACCAAGGCTCAACCCAATGGGCAAAGTCTCATGGTTGAGAATAATTTGGACAAGGGCTCGACCCATTTGGTCGAATAGTCTCCATTGCACTCGACTGGCCCCTATGATCCATTTTTTGTTCATCTTAAGGACCTTGTCTCCAATGAGTTCTAGCTCTTCTTTAGCTAGAAAATCATAGTCTAATCCTACTAATCTTGGATTGATATTTATTACCCCATAATACTTATGCAAGTGAATACTCTTGGTTAAGTAAAAGTTTTAATTACTGGTTGTCGTAAGCATGTACCTTAATCTCTCATTGCATTCTCATGAGAATTGTGATTATTATAATTAGTAGTAAATGAGTTTCTTGAACGGTGCCTTCTAAGACTCTAATTACCTACGATCATTATTCGCATGCATTCTCTATATGTAAAAGACTCATAAAGGTTTTATAAGAATAAAACAATATTCATTAAAGTACGGAAATAAAAGTTCCAAAACAAATTTTAAAACATAGGTGAGATCCTAAATTTAAAATCAATGATAAAAGAGTAAACCCAAAATAAAAGAATAGTTCAAATTACATAAAACTTCTTATTTCAATTCAAACTTAAAGACGTTACGAAGACATCTAATCATGCAGAAGACTTAAATCTCATGACCCTGGCCACCATGAAAATGCCTCCCATCAACCACATTGGCTGCCTTTGTTATTACTTAAAAGGAAAATAAAGAAAAGAATAGACCCCGACCCCCAAAGTCAAACATGCATACACAAACACTCATGTAAATCATGTTAGATGTACTCTTTGATTTATACATAAAATGTTCATCCCTTATTATATAAGATCCTTGTTCAATTTATCAACTTTAGATGAAAATAAGCTTGATCTCATCCTTCTGCCTCACACTTGAAGTACATGTGTGGGCTTTCTAGGAAACCCTACTACTATTGATGGTAAAGGTACACAGTTAGCTTAGCTAACATGTGCTCTATTGATGCATAGGTTCCAAAAACACATTTAACATACATACAATGCCCATGACACCCATAGTCAACTTACATATGAATCCCACGACATCTAATTTCCATACATACATCATTCATATTTCATGCTCATTATACTTTCTATGCCAAACAACATGCTTCAAAGATATTTTCACAACACAACATACATCACTATAAAACAATCTAACATAGCCCAAAGACTTATCGAAGAGCGACGCCACTTACCTATTTCTCTCTGTTTCCAAATGCGATCCTAGTGGCCTAATCTACAGTCTCTCTAGTAAACCTAATATAAATTAAAGCTCAGTCTAATTAAGACCATTCAATATGTTCTAAAACTCTAATTATATAAATAAGTTAGGGTTTTGAGGGAAAAGCACCACTGAACACGTTGCCCGAGCACTACCATACTACAGCACATGCGTCGCCACAATCTGACACGCCTGTACCTTTTTTTTATCCTGCCCAACATCGAAACCCTGAGCAATCGATAGCAAGCCGATCGAAGCCGCCACACACTAGGAATCGCTCCTCAATGGTGGTGCTTGTATCTCAAGTGTCACCTCTCTCTACACCCTTCAATCGCGCATGAGGCTTCACTCGAGCTCCATTTCGTGTTCCACTTCCACCAACGCACAGTTTTAGTCGTCGTAGTTCTTTTTCCTTCACCTCCCAAACACGCCTCTCTAGCCACCGAAAAAAGGAGAAAATTTAGAATGAAAGGAAAAAATTGGGAAAACACGAGAGAGAGCTTGTCGTGCAACTGTTGGCATGAATAGATGGTGATGATGACTTGCCATGAAAGAACCCAAATCTTGAAGTATGGAGAGAGAAAATTATGAGAGAGAGAGGAAAACAATAATCTGTCGCTGCCGCCTATATTGGCCGCCGATGAGAAGTATGGAGAGAGAGTGAGAGAAAGCTTGAAAGTGAACAATGGAGGAGAGGGGCAATAACGATAGAGAGAGCAAGAGCGGCTTGAGGGAGAGTTGAAGTTATAGGGGGAAATTCTTTTAAAAAGAGGCTTGGAGCCGAAGGATCACATCATACATATATGTAAAGTTCACGACAAACCCTAACCCTAACCTACTTTGAGTTATTTACAAAAATGTCACACCAATATTTATTTCCTTTTTTCCATAAAATAAAATCTCTCTTTTGAAAAAAAAAAAAAATTCTTATTTACATTCTCTCATCAAATTAATACCCAATTACAAATATTTCCTATTTTAATTCAAAATTAACATGATTTAAATCAAATTAAAATAACAAGACGTTATAGGTCTATATACAAATATACTCTCTATATATGTGATTTGTGTCTCAACCATAGAATGAAGATAGTAGGTTCAGACTCACCATCAAGCAAATTGAGTGCCAAGCAAGTAGGTTGGCATAGTATGTCGTTATCAAGAAAGTAACTTGATAACGTAGGAGGTAGCTCAACAAGTTACAAAAGTACTTTGACAAGTCAAACAAGTAGCTCAACATGATCAAGCAAGCATGTCGACATAATTCATCTGTCGGACCACAAAGGGACCATGAGAAAATGTTGTGATACGACCAAGGTGGATGGTGCATCACCTAACACACAAAAGATGAAGTGGATGAGAAAGTTATTTTAAGGTATAAGCGAAAAAAGAGGCACCAATGGTCTCATTGCTGAGCTAGGCATATGGTCAATTGAGCCTTGAGTCAAGACTATCAAACTTAGGGCTACGTTGGGAGTTTTGATGAGCAACTATAGAGTTAGATAAATATTAGTGAGATATGCAAGCATGCAAAGCTTAAGAAGAATTTCACTTCAAATGTGTGATCTAGGTCAACGAGTGACTCCTCACCCATTTAAATGTCAATGGGTGCCAAAGCTAAAATGCCTTGAAAAGTAGTGTAAGGAGAGGATAGGGGCAGTTCTCCACCACTCCTATTCTGGTCAAGGCTTAAGCGAGCTACCCTATCGCACACGCATGTTTCATGGCATAGACGAGCATTGGAAAAGGTGTGTCTTGGGCATCTTCCTTTCATGATAGGAATGTAGGGGACAATATTGATTGACAGGAGTGTGCTGACATCATGCCTTCTCCCATGGGTCGAAAATTTCATTATATGTTTGGGCTTCGAAACGGTATGAGCAAACAAAATTTCATGATTAGACGTGTCGTCATACCTCGATAAATATTTGAATAGATGGAGGGCTGAAAGGATCCGATCATAAATAAGAACCAATAGGTCGATTCTCGATAAATGTGCTTGATCAAGCCCAACAAAGTGTCACCGTAAGTGTACAGGTCGATCGTAGTAATAATGGCCTAAAAGATTAAGTATAGTCCATAGGAAATCGTGATGTTTAATTCTCCTACTTATTGAATAATTCTTTCTGATTTTATTTAGGGAATTCAAGGTCATGCAACAACGAAAATTAGAAAGCAAAAAAAGAAACATCTAAAGGGTGAAGAAAAATGATGGAAAAGCAGTTCTAGGGTGTTGGTGTTTTTTGTCGACCCAATCAAACCGTCAATTTATTAATCGAATGCATATCATTTACCTTTTTACCTAAGTCTAGAATTTTAATAAATTTGGGTTTCCTCTCTCGAGCTCAACCACCCTCAATTAATTAGCCTAATTCAATTTCATGCAATTAAACTAATAATTGGAAATAAACTATTCATCAACAACCTCACGAACTCCTCTATCACTCTCGTGCATATAACAATTCGTGTTCAAAACCCAAGGCCTAATTTATCACCCTCTCTCTGGAGCAAGATAATAAAAGATACTACTTGACAATCAATGGCCACTTAATTGGAAGAATAATTAATGCTGAAATTTGAAAGGTAATGCAGAAAATTAATTACATTCAATAATTAATCAACGAATTTAACGGGTCTTTAAAAAATCCCAACACCCTAAAACTCAAGTAATCTAGCTTCTATACATTATAATTCAGTCCAAAAAAATCCCAAAGGAACCCACAAAATAGACAGGAAATTAAAAATAAAAGGAAAGAGAGAACTCCCAGATGAATTCAACACCGTTTCTACCGTGGCACGCTTCTCGAGGTGAGAAAACTCTATCCCGAGCACTCCAAGGCCTCCCAAACCGTCCAGAACAATAAGCCTCTCCTTTTCTATGGCAAATCTTCCAAAATCGCACCCCAAAAGACATTCCCTGAGCCCTAATCGCAAAAAAATGCTTTTTATACTAATCTGCCGACAGCGTCGAAACGCTATGGATAGCGTCTCGACAGTGGTCCTAAGTCACTTAAGTAAAATGCGCGTTTTGGTCAAGCAAGAAAAAAATTTCAATAGCGTCGAGACACTGTCCTTGTATCGCAGGCGTGGCACACGCGTGTTCAGCAGGTGAGGCACACGCATGTGCGCTAGCCTGGGCGGTCAGAGGCGTGAGAGGGGGCGTCTGGCGAGCGTGGCATACAGTGTGAGAGGCGTGTGCACGGTGTGCGAGGCTTGCAGGAGTGTGTGCGGTGTGCGGTGCGTGAGCGCGGGTGTGTGCACTTGGTAGGGAGCGTAGTGGGCAGGCGGTGTGCGCTCCATGGTTGCTCCATTCAACAGCGTCGCAACGCTGTTGAACAGCGTCACGATGCTAATAACCTCCAAATCCAAAAGTTTTAGATTTTGGCGTTGAGACGCCCAATGATAGCGCCTCAACGCTACCTCTCGGGTCTGCACTCTTTTGGGCCCCATTTCTTCGTTACTTAGCCAATTTAGCTCATCTTCGGCCCATTTTTCAACCCGACTCGACCTAGATCTTTATTTTTGCCTCACAATACTTGGTTTCTACAAAGTCAACAATAATTGCATCAAAGTACACTTCAAATCACACAAAACCTCTATAATTTAGGCACTAAAATAACACTTTTTAGAGTGCTATCAGTGCTAAAAAACGTAATGAAGTCTAATGACCTTCCAAGGTTCAAAATGACATTGTAATATACTGATGAGCACTCTATGAGATTTATAAGCTAGTCCTGACCTCGCTAAAAGGTCGAGACTCATCAAGGTTCTTGCTTTGTGTTGAAGAAGGATGATCGAAAGGGGTGAGAACAAAGATGATGGGTAATGATGTGACGAAGTGTCTAAAGAGCTTGGCCTAGTGTAGAGGCAAGGTTGAACTGTTGGACTTGACCTAGAGAGTCCAACAGAAAAGAAATGCATGAAGGGGTGACATGTATTTGTTGAGAGCAAGAGAAGTTGCGAATGTAGTTGCAACCACCTACTTGAGCCCAAGCAATCAATGAGCAAAAGGATGTTCTTGCATATGGTTAGTCAAGTGAGTATTCAAGATGGGCAACGCTAGGAGAGTATAGAGGAGCTTGGTTGAGGA
The DNA here is from genome assembly GCA_026257165.2 of Telfairia occidentalis. Lineage (NCBI taxonomy): Eukaryota > Viridiplantae > Streptophyta > Magnoliopsida > Cucurbitales > Cucurbitaceae > Telfairia > Telfairia occidentalis. The sequence goes on from JAOANK020536254.1 coordinate 10,614, forward strand.
AGATAGAACCATGCTTATGGTCTAACATGATTAAAAAAACTTGTGAAAAGAATGTTTAGACTAAAGTCTAGAAATGATCGAGTAAGATTATGGTACTGAACGGTTGAAAAGTGTATGACTATGACACTCGACACTAATCTCAACTACAAGGTTTTAGCTATATTTCTATCATGTCATTGGTTTATGGTTTAAATACTCTTTTGACCTCTGTATTTTCAACTAGCTTTGGTTCATTGTTGTCCCTATGCTTTCAAAATGTACATTATTTAGTCATTGTGAAAGACTAAAATATCGATATCAAGGTGAATATTGAGAGTATAATTTTACAGATCTATCGATTGATATGTATAAATAAAATATAAATATTCATATGAATGTTCATATAAACCAACAAATTTATAAAACTTTATTTCATTTAATAATTAAAGTTTCTTTCACTTTATAGATCTTTTTATTTAAATTTATAATCATATTCATAAAAAATTGATAATCTATTTACATTTTATGAATATTTATACGGATATGGAAGATATTGATTGGTCCTTAATATTGATATTGAAGCATCAAATTTATGGATATATCAACGAATATTTTAATCCTTAATTATTGTATGCTTCTAGGTTTTGTTCATTTTAGTCTCTATACTTTTGAAAATGTGTTTTCATCTTTACAATTTTAAAAAGTGATTGGTTGGGTTCTATTATTATTATTATTACTATTTTAATTTTATCTCATTTTTCATCACAATTTATACAGAACATTAAACAATATTATTTTTAAAAGTATTCATAGTTTAGTGTCAAGGATTTCTATTATGTAAATAATTTGTATTATAATTTTTTAAAATTGACCAAAATAATCAATTTTTAAAAGTTAAGGACCATACCGATGTTTTAAAAATCTAAAGACTAAAAGACAAAAGTTGAAAGTACATGAATTAAAAAATATTTTGAAAATGAACCAAAGCGGAAATTACAAATTTAAACTTCTTTATTGATCAGCCTCCTAAGATGGGACGTGATAAGACGACATAAAGAATGGCGACAAGTCATTTTGACATTATTCGGTGTCATGTCTAGTCAAGTAGATTAATTGGTTAATGGGCATTTAGATCCATCGTCGACAAATGATTGGTTGATTGATTGAGCCAACCAGGCCTGAGGGCCTCATGCCTTCTTAAGGCTATTGAGGTTTGCAACGAATCAACTGACAAACAGATCACTTATTGGACACGTTTGGTTTCCATGATTTGGATTTGCACACGAAGTAAAATTTTCTTCCTTTAAGTGTAGATTTTATATATAGGATAGAAGCTTCCATGTACGTTATTTTCTATCTAAAATTTGCCTCACAATAGTAGTGATTACGTAGTACATATCAAAGTAGGTATACAAACGTATGCGGTGTTAGTTCTTCCCTATTTTCATACGACATTGCATGTGCACAATCACATATTATATTCAACGCCATACATGAGGTTGAATGAATATTGTTATTCTTATTTAACACCCAAAATGATAATAAAAATTCAAGTTTTACCGAAAAAAAAACATATTGAATCAATCTTGAAACAAAAAAATACAGCAATGGAAAATAATCAATAAGTCAAGTTTAATCATAGAGAGAGTTAAGGTAAGTGAGAAAGAACATCACGATTTCTAAGAATGTTTTCAGAGTTTTCTTACTCAAAGAAAAGAGGGTTGCTAAAAGGTTGTTTTCTCGATATCATAAAAAGGAAGGAGAAATTCTCCTTTTATACAACGTACAAAAACCCAAGAAGCTAGGGTTGTAGGAATTTTTTATCAGAAAAGGAAAGTAATAAAGAATAAGAAATTATACAAGGG
>JAOANK020536353.1:0-12457 GCA_026257165.2 Telfairia occidentalis
CATAAAGGATTCAATAACAACTTTATTGAATAACATCAATAACAACTTTATTGACAATAGAACGTGTTTACAAACCAATCGAGTTTTAGGACATACATACCCAACAACTAGTTCAAAAACTTGGTGTTTTGACAGTGAATTTAATTCTGCCTTGATTGTTTCTTTCCACTAAAGCCAATCTTTTCTATGTTGACATTCTTCAATAGATTTTGGTTCAGAATCCTCATTTTTCAAATATAATATCAAAAGCAACATTATATGCAAAAATGTTGTCAATAACTACATTAGTTCGGTTCCATATTTTTCTTGTCGTGACATAATTTATCGAAATTTCATTATTATCATTAGGTACTTGACCTTCCTCCATATTCTTATGAATAGTCATATCTAGGGTTTCTTCTAGAATATCTACTTTCTCAACTGAGTCATTTTGATTATTACTACTTTCTTTTTTGAGGATTTTTATCTTTGGAACTCATTGGTCTACCACGCTTCTGGCATGTCACAAATTCATTAGTGACAACTTGCTTTGTTGAGATATCAATTTTTTATGAAACATTTGCAGTTGATATATGTGACTTAGTTACTTTCTTAGCATCTATAAATGCATCTGGTAATTGATTTGCTATATTTTGTAAACAGATTATTTTCTGAACTTCAAGTCCACATTGATCTTTAAGGGGATCTAAATGAGACAATAACAATGCATTCCATGTAATTTCTTTTTCCAACTTCTTAATTCCTCCCCCCTAATGTTGGAAAATTTGTCTCATTAAAATGACAATTAGCAAATCGTGTAAATACATCACCTGTTAGGGGTTCAAAATATTTAATAATTGATGAGAAATTAAATCCAACAGATATTCCTAACCTCCTTTGACGACCCATCTTAGTACATTGTTGTGGAGCAATTGAAACATATACTGCACATCCAAAAAATTCTTAGGTAGGATATATTTGGTTTTTGACCACATGCCAATTATAATGTGGAGTACTTATGATAAGCTACTGGTCTGAGGCATGTAAGTGACGCAGCATGTAAAATAGCATGACCTCATACAGATATAAGAAGCTTAGCTCTCATAAGCAGTGGTCTAACAATTAACTGTAGACGTTTTATGAATAATTTTGCTAAACCATTTTGTGTATGATCATGAGTTGTAGGATGTTCAACACTTATCCCAATTGACATACAATAATTATCAAATGCTTGGGATGTAAATTCACCAGCATTATCAAGACGAATGGTCTTAATTGTATAATCAAGAAATTGTGCTCTTAATTTAATTTTTTGAGCAAGTAAACTTGCAAACGCAAGGTTTCGACTTGATAATAAGCACACATGTGACCATCTACTGGTTGCATCTATTAATACCATAAAATATCTAAATGGTCCACTTGGTGGATTGATAGGTTCACATATATCACCATGAATTCGTTCTAAAAATGCAGGTGATTCAGTTCCCACTTTAGCTGGTGATGGCCTAACGATTAATTTCCCTTAAGAGCAAGCATCACATGATAATTCATTAGATTGAAGAATCTTTTGGCTCTTCAATGAATGTCCATGTCAATTTTCAATTATTCTTCTCATCATTATAGACCCAGGATCGCCAAATCGTTCATGCTAAATGGTAAATATATCTAAATTTATGAATTTCGGGTTCATTGTTGCATATGTTTCAATAACTCGTATATGAGTATAATATAATCTAGAAGATAAAGCCAACAACTCTTCCAATATACGTTTGTCATATGAGACAGTATATATAATATAAAGATATTCCATATTGTTCTTACTATTAGTCTCAATATGATAACCATTGCAACGTATATCTTTAAAACTTAGTAGATTTCTCTTTGATTTACTAGAGAATGTCAATTGTAAATTTTGCTCCTCTAGGCAAAATAATATTTGTTTTTCCAAAATCTTTAATGAAATTTACAGCACTTGATATTGTATTGACTTTTGCTTCCAGCATTGTCAATTTGAAAAAATATTTTCTACTTGTAAGTATTGTGTGCATAGTTGCATAATCTGCCAGACATAGATCTTCACTGCTCATATTTGATCAACCAACATGTGAAGCTTGTCCATGCTTATTCATTAAACAAAATAATTACAATAATTACAAAACTTCGAATACAAAAGTTCAACCTTAACTAGAAAGAACATGAAAGATAAATTCTAGAAAAACAACATTAATTCTAAATATTTTCAAAATCAAAAGAAACACCTGTTAATCCATCAATTGTGCTGATTTTCTCTTCAGGAGATTCAAAGAAATCTGCCAGATCCAAATTTGTCATATTGGATGGGTTAAATATATCATTATCTTGGTAGACAAAATTTGTTTCCACATTTTTTTATTTTTTCTTTCAGAGAAGTCTGATAAAGATTAGCTAAGTGTTTTAGTATACGACAAGTACAAGACCAATGTCCAATCATTCCACATCTGAAGCATTTATTTTCAGTGCTCTTATTTGTCAAGCTTTTCCTTTATAATCATCATTGTGTGTGGTTTTCTTGAAATTTGAATGATCATGATGACCACCACGAAATGAATAATTATTTCTTCCTCTACTGCGGTTGCGACCTCGACCACGACCTCGACCTCGGCCATGATTATTAGAAATTACAACATTCGCTTCATGGAATTGTGTTGTTCCAGTTGGTCGAGATTGATGATTTTTCATTAACAGCTCTTTATTTTGTTTAGCAATGAAAAGACATGATATAAGTTCAAAATATTTTTTAAATCCTTTCTCTCGATATTGCTGCTATAGGAGCAAATCCGAGGCATGAAATGTCGAAAAAGTCTTTTCTAACATATCTTCATCAGTAATTTTTTCTCCGTATAACAACAACTTTGAACTTATTTTAAATAATGCGAAATTATAATCCCTTACTGATTTAAAATCTTGCAAACCTGATATGCATCCAATCATAACGAGCTTTAGAAAGAATTACAGTTTTTTGATGATCATACCTTTCTTTCAAACTTTGCCATAGAATATATGGATCTTTTACCGTAAGATATTCCATTGTCAATCCCTCATAAAGATGATGGCAAAGGAATATCATTGATTTTTCCTTTTCCAATTTCGTAAGATTCGTCGTAGTAACACTATCACAAAGTATTGAGTTTATATTAGGATTTTAATATATACCAAACATGCAAAACAACATTTAATTTACTAATAATAACCAAGAGTAAAAATTACTTACCTTTAGGACCTACCTTCAGGGAGGAAAATGACAAAGGCTCGTGCTGATAACGTGTTGTGAAATTGGGGATCAAAACAATGAAAGAGTAAATCACATGCATGCACAACAGAATGGATCAAATTGCACTCTAACTTGCTCAATTAAAAAGATAAACATGCATCAAAGGAAGAAAAAACAAAGAATAAGAAATAAAACCATTGTAGCTCAAATTCCTCCTCGTTTCTTCACAGATTTGATCACGAACAGCTCTAGGATTACCACAAGGATCATATCAGCTATTCTCGGCCCTTAGAATGAATTGTGGGATCCAAACTTTTGGTGAATTGAGGGAGTTTTGAGTGATTGGAGAGTAAGAGTTCTAAGGTTTATTTTTCAGAAATTTCTTCAAGCAATCAAAGAAAAGAAGCTCTCTTTTTGCACACAATTCTTTTATTTATAGTAGAATGTATGCAAACTCAAATGAACACAAAATTGACATGTAGTTTTCATGCATTTAGAGTGGGATTTGGTGGCTTGATCAAGATGTAGACACTTCATCTTTGAGAAGAAAAACCTAAATTAGTGGATTTTTCCATTAATTTGATTTTTTTTAATTTTCTTTTCCTTTTTTTTTTCCTTTTTTTTTATTTTTCTTCTTTTTCCTTCTCTTTTTCTCTTCCTTTTAAAACAAAAAAAGAATTTTAATTATTTTAATATTATATATTAAAATAATATTAAAACCACACCAATTCTAGTTTTTGGAGAACACAATTTTTTTGAATATGAATCCTATAATATATATAATATTTAAATCTTATTTAAATATTATTTTCAACTCTCCTTGATCGTTTAGTTCGTAATTAAATGTCGAGACATTAAATATATTGTATATATTTAATGTTCTCTCCCTAAACTGAATTTGAACGTTTTAAATTCATTCATCATACTGTTCTAAGGTTTTATCCGATGTGAGCTAGCTGAGGGACCTAATGGACCTATAGATTATGAGCTCTAAAGATCCGAGATTAACTGGTTAAACTCTTTAACCTAGTTTACCAACATTAGTTAACTAGCGGGTCACTCCACTAAAGCCGTAGCTGCACTCTCCTCACTGTAGATATATTTCTGTCCATTTGATATATAACCATGATTAGTAAGTCGACTCTTCTGAGGTTGTTTGTAATCTCACCTAGGTTAAAATTACCATTTTACCCCTGGATTACCTCTTGCTCCTTAAGTACCACTGAACCTCTAATGAACAATTGGTATGTGGTCCAACCACCAAACCGAGTCCCTCTCAGACCAATGAGAGGGTGAGGTTCCCTTGTTCAAGACCTGGAATCAGAACTTAAGGGAACAACCTCTTTACTATGCCTAAAGTTAGGTAGGAGTGAATTTCCATCTTGCAAGACTATGTCCCTAGCTATCTACCTGGTCTAGCCCTTGAAATGGGAGGTTTATTGAGTTGGCAAACTCGGGCCACTCTCACCTATGCAGATCTAAGGATAATCCTGAATAAACAGGAGTTCATAGTTAGCTCAGGATTAAGATCGAGTTACCTAGGTCATCGATTTGAAATTAGTCAGTGTTTAACAGTAAACGACGTTATAAAGAAACAATAACTATTTCATGGTTCGGCCTTATGCAAACTCATTTCATAGAACGTCTTCATTCACATGTCTCCACATAAACGATTCAGGACCACATCGTTTATATCAAATACAAAATGAGTCGCGTCCAGTAGTGTCCCCAAGATGAGGTACTCAACCTAATCCTTATACTATAGACCATTTTGGCTATTTACTCGAACTTGATTCCTTTTTATGTCTCCACATATAGAAGTACTCATACTATAGCCATGAGTTCTTAGTTTATTGGATTTAGGGTTATATTAACAATTCAAATATTCAATAACAAATTTACTGAATAACTTCGATAACTATTTTATTGATAATAGAAAATGTTAAAATTTACAAACTACGAGTTTTAAGACATAAAACCCAACAAACAAGGCACCACGAGAATGCAAATATAAAATTATAATATTAAAATTAATACAAGAAATTAGAAAATAAAATAAAAGAAATTAAGAAATGGATGAAATTATTTCTAATTTTCTTTGGATTTCTTTATCAAAATTACACATATAAAATCCATAAAATGTCACTTTTATAGGCAACTTGATAAGTAGGATGTGAAATTATTTGAACACTAAAAGACATGTGGTTTTTAGACACATGAAGAATATGTACTAAGACACATGAGGCAATTGGATATAGGCATTTGGCCTTTTTAGGACACTAAGCATGAACATCTAATCTTCTTATAATATTTATAATATAAATCTGATTTTTGTTACTTGAATCTAGATTTTTTTTATAGTTGATTTTCTTCACAAAGCTTTAAATGTTTTCTAACTTTCTTCATATTCCTCAATATCTTTCTATTAAGATTGTCATTCAATTGAATGCATATATCACAATTAATTTACTCAATATATTAAATATTCATGTGTTTATATTATAATTAATTACTCTTGATATGATATGAATTCTATTAGCAATTGAATATGCAAACTGGCTTTGCTTGTTATTCTATTCTTTCCTCTCTTCATCTTGAATATAGAATTTTCATTGTCTTATGCTTCACTCGTATAATCTAAAACTAATAAAGAAAAAAATTCAATATTATATATATCATATAATTTATTTAATACCGACATTCTCTATACTCTTGCTAATACTGTCATTTAATTAGAAATTTATATTGTTGCGTGCATTGTACTACTGTCTAATTGATTCTGCCTAATAGCAATGATGGGCCAACTAGTATGTGATTCATCAATGCTTCTAATTTAAATTTGGTTTGCTTTTCTCTGGATGCAATTGAAATTCACGATAAAGATGAATAAGTAATAAACTAGAATAAAAATCCCCAACATACTTGAAATCCGCTATAATCTACTAAAGTATTGGATGAAAAATAAATCTTTGCTTTCTTTAGAAAAAGATGATGAAATCGATTTATGTAATTCCTAAATCCGAGGGAATTTCTAAACTTTTAATTGATAATTTATTTAATCTATATCTTCAAATTTAAATATATATTTTCAAATTTTTTAATTGATTTACGAGTTGAATTCTTATCTTCTTTTGTTAATAAAATTTAAATCTTAATTGAATTGTTTAAAATATTTAGATATTAGTTTTTTTTTAATAGTATGAGTAAATTTTCGGTTAAACCCAGAGTTAATGTTTGAATTTAAATACGTCTGGTTAAAATTGTCTTTTTGCTGTTATCTGACTATTGTCCATTTTATTTTAGGATAATTTTGAAATATTTTTACTTCTAAAAACTGTTTTGTTATTATCTACGTACAACTTCTTATTAAACCTATTTTATGTATAAGTCTTGAGAAAGGTAACATTTGAACTTTTTTTTGGTTGGAATAAATACATTTTTGTCCAAAATGTTCAAACTTACATTTTTATCCTTGATATTTAAGCTTTTTTTTTTTTTTTTTGAGATAAATACATTATATAAGCCTTTTTTTGGTTGAGATAAATAAATTATTTATCCTAAATTTTTAAACTCTAAAATTCTATTATTTATAATTTTGAAAACGTTCTAAAATAGTTCACCCGGTCAATTTTTCCCTAGCCATTTTAATGGAAAGATTAGGCAACACATTTAGAGAAATTTGCATAAATTTAATATGTATTTTCAAGAAATGTTACAACTTTGTTTTTTTTTTAAAAAAATATAACATAAGTTTGACTTATCGTATTGTGTTTTATGATACATTTAAATTTGACTTTGATTAAAGTTATGTTATTTTTGTATGATTTTAATTTGCTCATATATTTAAAAATACGCATTTATATTATGACATTGGTATAATTTTCTCCATTTTGAATTAATTTTAACATTGGTGCGCGTTGAAAAACAATCTTTATAATATTATTTAGAGTGACTATATATATTTTTTTTAAAATAATGTATTTATAAAAACCAAAAGTAAAGTAGTTTTGAAACTAATTCTAAAAATAAATGGTGAAGTTGTAGGCGTTAGTTAGTTGCGGTTACCAAATAATGTACGTTGGGTGCAATAGCATGTATACGAGGAGTGACCTCTTTTCGTGGGACCTCAATAAACCATAGCACACCCTCTCTCAATCATCTTTTCTTCCTTTGTCATCTTCCTACCGTTGCTGCCGCTGCCAGTAGCCCTCATTGTTGATTGCCGCTGGTAAGCATTTTCTCTCTCCCTTCCTCTCTTTTGTTAAACTTGTGTTTGGTAAAAAGTTTGGATTACGAATTAATTTTAGGGTGATTTTGTAACACCCCCATATTTTATATAAAACTTGTGAATATTACCAACTCTTAAAACAACTTTAGAAGCACTATAAAACATTTAACCAGATAAATAAAGGAAACTGGATCATGCTTTATTTATACGTCAACCAACACGAACTGATAAATCATACATACCGATGCAGAATCAACTTGCCAACTAAAAAATAAATTCCCAGTTTCTGTCCTATTACAACATAACTGAACTAAAAGAGACGGTTTAAAATGAAAGAAAGAAATAGACAACAACTCCCACAGACATATCAAGAAGTTTATGTAGCACAAATTTAATATAGTTTTAGATAAATTAGTATACAATATTCAGATTATGTAATATTAAAACCATTTCGTATTACCAAACTATAATAAACCATTTTGTATAATTACAAATTTTGATTTTATACTTTTTGAAATGTTTGTTGAAAAGTTGAGATATCGAAAGAAATGTTAGAAGAAGAGAAATGTGGAGATATATGAAAATAAAAGTTTAGAGAAATGGAAATATATTTTTGTAAAGAAAAAATGTTAGATAGAGAAAAAAAGATTTAGCCGAATAAGTGTTTAAAGAGTGAGAAACATATTAGATAAAGAATATTGATAGGAGAGAGAAATTAGAAATGTTGGAGAGAATAAGAAAAATCTTAGAAAAAAATGTTGAAATTAAGGGCCTATTTAAGGGAGAGTAAGCTCACTTCTCTTCACTATTTCCCAACCCTCCCTGTCACTCAAACAAACCCTTCTCTCCACTCCTCCCAAGACCCCAAACTTTCAATTATCTAATAAGTTTGTGATTTTTTTTTAAAAGTAAATTAAGTTAAGAATTTATTGGATGCGAAATTGAAACTTCAAAGACTTTAGACAAAATTTAATGTTTAGAGACTTATTAGACCTTTTAAAGTTTATGAACCTAACAAAAATTAATTTAATACTTTTTGAAGCTCATAGACCTATTTGACACAAACTTGAAAGTTCACAAACAACTATACAAATTTGAAAGTTTACAGACTAAACTTGTAATTTAACTTAAAAGTTCATGAACTAAATTCAATAAGTTTTAGAAGAGCATTTTGAATCCCCAAATTACATGTCAAAGGCTCGTGCAGTTATGAAAATTTTTAGTCTTGAAAATTCAATACTCCATCTTATTCGTAAAAAAAGGCTTTAAATATCACAAATGAGAAGAATGATGTTGAGCTCAGAAAGCAATTACTACAAGTTAAAAAGGAATCTTAATACCTAAGTTCCAATTCCTTCTTCCCACTCACTATTACGTGAAAGTAACATCCATGTAATTTCGAAAATTTTTTCCTTCAAAACTAGTTCTATTTGATGCTCTGAAAAAATTTAACGATATAAACGTAGATAATAAAGAATGGTAACTTTCTAACAACTTCTTAACACATGACCAAGAAACCTTTCCGCCTAACTTGTCAAATCTTTGACTAATTATATTGTTTTCGACAGAAATGAAGAACCGTGCGCTAAAGAGTTCTAAAATCATTTCCTTTACACACTTGCACTTTATCTTGTACATGTGATCGAACAAATTTAACTTTTTTTCATTTTTTTTTAATGAACAAACTTCTAAATCCATTTAAAATTCTAATATATTATTTTAAGGACCCACGACATCTTAACCAAATTTCAAAACCAAAAAGAAATGGAGCAAGGTATGCAAGCCATACACAATCTTAAGAAGTTGTTTAGGGAGCTTTTTGCACCTTAACTTAACATTTGCATGGGAGTCACCCAAGGAGACTTCAGTGTCAGCAGGGGACAACTGAATTTTGTTGCTCGGGGCGGCCGCGGTGGAAGCGGATTTGGTCCACCATGGGAATTGGTAAAGGGCTTTACATCTATTTGAGTAGTAAGAGAATGTGTACTTGATGCTCCAGCTCCGTAACAAAGTTGATGGCACCGCCTATTATTAAGGCTTGGTCACCATGCATAAATCAAAAGATAGAAGTACTATATTAGAACAATATTATTATATTCTCACTGCAAATACAAATGTTGCAACCTGCCAAACACGTGGAATAATTTACTGCAAACACAAATGTTTGTATTAAGGTTTATACCAAAGAGAAGAAAAAGAATATAGAGTTTTCTGCCGGGAACACTGACCTGTAAAATGTTGTAGCTACTTGAAATCCATCACCAATCAAACAACATTCAAAATTATCAAAGATTGAATCATTTTCGAAAGATACCGAAATATTTAATAATCAAATTTGAGTTTAGGGGCAAATAGTACAACCTTAGGTCTTAAATATTCATGAACCTGAAATGTTGCAACCGGTCCAGAATCCATATGAATATCCCACAACTACAAACAAGTAAACAACTAAATTCATAACAAGATTACTAGCACAAATTATCTAAATTTTGCCAACTTTATTGTTACTTTAAAATATGAAAGAAAAAAGGCACTAAAAACCCATGCTAAGAATGATTTTAAAATTGCTTAATAATGCATAGCATAGACAGTAAGAATGAAAATTAATAAACAATAAGTAAAAGGTACAAAATCTGAACAAAAAACAAACGGAGGAATGAGTGATCTCTATCAGTATTTTAAAAAGCCCCAGCTCATGAAACTTCCTTCTATGTGAAGAAAAGAATGCAGTCAATAACTTGCAACAAAAAAACATATGTAGAATTAGAACTGAGAGTAGTTATAGGTTGAGTGTTAGATGGCAGTACTTCATCATTTATCCACTGTGATGGGATAATCAAACTCTTAAACTATGGTTTACCACAGACTGCGTACAATATCTTCTGAAGATGTTTATCCATGTTCGGATCATCTAACCATAATTGGAACTTTACATCAATGTAAGGAGGGATCGCGGAGGCTGGGTTGTAGATGATAAGTTATTGCCTTTTTTTCGCATGATCATCGTAGAATAGAGTACGAAGCTTCCTTTGAACTATTGCCTTCCCCATCATTGTACTAGGTAAAACTTCAGAGGAAGGTTTGACAACAATGTGTGCTTGTCTTGATATTAGGCGCTCAAAATAAGTGATCTTACGTACCATCTCAACAACCTCATGATCTCTACCCCTCTCAACCTCAACCTCTACATCTACCTCATATGCCTTCTGAGAAAGAGATTATCATCATTTAAGAAATACATGAAAATTTAGGTATGTTACTAATTTCTTATACTTTACCTGAATATTGTCTAAAGAAGAATCAACAACCACCACTTCACCTAGTGAAGCAGTTTCAGTGTGTTCTCCACCCCTGTACAAATTATGAATTAAGAGATTCATGGAACTAATTGACTAGATAAATCTATTAAAATAATTTATATTTACTTACCATCTCGACAACATCGTCATGAGGCATATCACCAAGTGCCTCACCATGTCCATCACCAACCACGTCATCGTGCGCAACTTGGACAACGATCTTTGTCAACCTGATCGTCATTGTAATTTCCATCCTTTCTATTACCACAATTTTCGTTGGTATGTCCTGAAGGACCAGCCCCATCTATTGATTAAGCCCTAGAAAACTATTGCACTTTTAGTATGCCTCTAGTTTTAAAAAACATGGATCTCTAAATGAACATGCCGCCAATAACGACTCTGAAGAATACGTCCACAACACCAACTCATTTGAAAAGCTAACCATACCATACCAGGCATTTTCAAGAAAAACTTATCACAACCTTCTTAGGACACTCATGCGTTAACTCTACCTGGAAAAGTTAAATAGAAGTACAAGGTAGTTAAATGTGGTGCCAAGAAACCTTATACCCTTATACCAAATGAGTTTTCTTATTGATGTTGGGTCAATCTAGTAGTAGACGAAAAAAATTAAAAATCTAAATGGGGACATCATTAACTGGCTCTAATACCCAAACTCCTCCATAAATGGGAGATTTAAAAACACACACACACACATATATAAAACACATGGCTCATAGAAACGAGTCCATTTAAACAACACTAATAGCACAACAAACCACCAATTGTAGGGAAGAGCAAATAGAGAACACGTAAAATAGCAGCACGTTGATTACGTCTGTCATTGTTTCCACGAAGAAATTTTGATGACCATCATTAAAGACAAATTTGTACTAGTGTGATAGGTCACAACCTTAATCCGTTCAACAATCTGAAATGATCCCACAACACATGATGCTATCTTGGCATTGACCCTCTTCAACAAGGTACCCTGTTGATATGGTTTCAACCTCATGTAAACCTAATCGCTCACATCAAACTCCACCACTTGTTTCCATTTGCTAACACAACCATATGTTGTGGTGCAATAGGTAAATGTTCATCGATAATCCTAAGCATATCAACTAAGTTCCCACTTGCAAACACACTTTAGAGTTGTACGATTAGATGTATTACAACTTCATCCACTTAAAAGGACATTGCATATCATAACACCATAAATAAGTATCCATACCTCAATTGATGACCTTTGTATACCTATTTATTTGTTGATGGTATGTTGTACAATGTTTCAATTTCATGCCTTTGACACTTAAAAAATTCTTTTCAAAATGTGCTTTTAAAAATTGTCTTCCTCAGGATTGGCATCTATATTCAAAGGCAAGGTAGTTCTTCCTCCAGATTCATGTACTATTGTCTTGATGTTTGAAGAATTTCATTGCTTTCCATCAGATGCCAGAGGTTTTTTTAAAGACTTTTCATCAGGGGGCTAATTAGGTATACTGAAAGTGTTGGGTGTGTATGTCCTAAAACTCGAATAGCTTGGAAACACATTATATATTCAATAAAGTTGTTATTGAAGTTATTCAGTAAGGTTGTTATTGAATCATTTACAACTCTATAGATCCAATAAACTAAAGAACCCTTGGCTATTATATGAATACTTAGGCTATATGTGGAGACATAAAAGTGGATCAAGTC
>JAOANK020536457.1:0-12456 GCA_026257165.2 Telfairia occidentalis
TGACTCAACATATTCGAGAAACATGTGGCTTGTCTTCAAGCAAAAATCTTCCAACAATACTATACGAAGACAATACACCATGTATAACCCAAATAAAAGTGGAATATATTAAAGAAGATAGAACAAAGCACATCTCCCCGAAGCTCTTCTACACCCATGATCTTGAAGAAAATGACTACATTAGTGTTCAGTAAATTTGTTCGAAAGACAACCTAGCTGATCTTTTTACAAAGGCATTACCTACAGCAACATTTGAAAAGTTGGTGCACAACATTGGAATGCAGCGATTCAGAGATCTCAAATGATGTTTCTATGTGGGGGAGTAAATATACTGCACTTTTTTCCCTTGATAGCTTTTTATCCCACTGGGTTTTTTTCTAACAAGGTTTTTAATGAGTCAGTTGTTAAGTATATAGAATAATGTAATTTGTTTTCTTCACTAGGAGTTTTTTTCCATTGGGTTTTTCCTAGCAAGATTTTAACGAGACATATATTCTATATATAATGGATATCTAAGGGGGAGTATTATAAATATAACAATTATGTAGATATCCATAACCTCCATAAGTTACAAAATTCCACATTCATTCTCCTCTTTATCACCCATTATACCATGAAGGTTACACATTTTGAATTATGTAACCTACACCATCGTAAATCCTATAAATAGTGGTTGTATGAAACATTTAGAAAACACAACTCAATAAGAATTCTTTCTTCCTCTCTACTTTCTTCTCTCCATCTTTTCTTTGGTGTTCTTATTTTATTCTTGTTTTTGTGTTCATTTCATAATACTTTCTATTTTGTGTCTAATAATTTTGTAAATTTTAGAAAATATAGATTAAGTCAAGAATCTATTAAATACAAAATTGAAAGTCTAGAGATTTATTAAACACTTTTTAAAGTTTAGAGACCTCATTAGATATAAAATTGAAAGTTCAAGGAACTAATGATACGTTTTAAAACTTATAGACCTATTTGACGCAAATCTAATGGTATTAGGACTAATTTATAATTTAACCATAAAATAGATATTTTAAAATTAAAAAAATTAAAATAGAATAAAGGTTATTTTTAAACGAATTTAACTAATAAAATACAAAAGAAAACCAAAAAACTGTAATGTTACTTCACTTCACGTGCGAGACGGATCGCCACGTGACCTCAACAAAATTAGGGCAAAATCATGAGCTCCCTATAAATTAGTCGCCCGAATCTGAAACTTTTGCCCTCCCACTTCGAATCCCCCCGCTCCCGTACTTTTGGTCTAATTTCTTCAACATTTTTACAACTTTGTACAGGTCTGTACTCTGCTTGAATGCTCTTGAGTTTCTAGTGATTTACTTCTGAAATTGCATCCATTTTCATTTGTTTTTTCTGATTCTGTTTCCGAATTTTACATTGTTTTATTTCTTCGATTTTCCCCTGCTTCAATCGGCCGTGAATACATAATTTTCCCCTTCGTAGATGGAATTTGTAATCCTTTTCCTATGATTTACTTGTAAATTTTCTGGCGTATGGCTTGTTTGTATGAACCAGTGGATGAGGATGAAGCAATTACTAATAATCCAACACTTGATCTGAGATAATGCGTTCATTATCTGATGATGCTATTGTTAGCTTCTGAATCTACTTTGGTCTTTCAATGCATTTTTTTCCCTTTTCTTTTGGTACTCTTCGATCATACTTGTAGATGATTTATTGATTTATTGAATCGTTGTTGTCCATTGACCATTGCTTCTGGATTACAGTCCTTTTTTTCCCTCCAACTTGAGGTTGTTTTTCGTCACAATCATTTATTTTGAATTCCTGTAATCTTAATTGTAATTACAATGCTTGGTCCTTCAGTGATGTTGACATGTATTTTCAGAAGTGTTTTCCCTTGATATTGCTCGATGGTTAAATATGGTTCTTTAAATTTTAGTTCTTAACAAATCTTGAATTTTCTTCATGTTTTTCTTCCATCATGGATTTTCACGGTTGATCGTTCTTTTGTTTAGAAAATAGAACCCTTCAAAATTATAGGCTCCTTTAGCATATCTATCTATATTATATTAAAAGGGGTTATGGAGGAAATTTTGTCCTTCAATCTTGTCCTCAACTTCTTAATACATATCATTTTGTCTTTTAAGTTTCGACAAGATGGTTGATCTTTCCATTGAGAAGTGGATGTACAAATATAAGATTTGTCCATTGATGTCTATATGTATAAATTGACATATCCTTAATACTCATTTTGCCTTTTATACTTCTACAAAACGAATTGATGTGATTGTTTAAGAAATCTTTGTTTATATTTTATTTTTAAAAAATACATTAAAAAAGATACACGATTCCTGCAAGAGTTTCTTGCTATTATATTAAAAGGTACAAGTCAATTATATGTACTAATACAATAATTGATGGTATTGAAGACTTCAAAATAATTTTAAATAATTTATTGATAAAAAAATTTGATCAACAAATATGATTGATAATTTAATAGTAAGATGATATCTCTAGGGACAAACATTGATATAATCAATTTGATAATTATAATATTCCTTCAAAACAATAAATTTGAAGATAAAAAGTTTAAAAAAATGTGTATTCTTAATATAATATAAAATTGCAATCAAAATTTAAAAAGAAATAAAATGAAAATTTTATTAAGATATAAAATTAAAATTAATTAATTTTTTTAAGGATGTAGATAGGTTTTTTTAAACACTTTTTATAAGTATATTTAATAAATTAAACATTATATCATAATATTTTAAAAGTATATTTCATATTTACATATGTTATATAGAATAAAAAATTGTACAGTTTATATGACAATACAAAATATTGTAATAAAGAAATTTATTGTACAAAATAAGAATAAGAAGTAAATATAATTTTTTTTCTAAAAAAAGTAAATATAAATTACATGAAAAAAATTATAAATGATATCATATTAAAAAAAGGTGAAAAAGAAAAGATTTTTTTTCTAAAAATAGAGAGAGAAAGAAGAGTGGAATGGGGATGGAGAAGGGAAAAGGAGGAGAAAAAAAATATATAAATGATACAATATAAAAAATGTGAAAAAGAAAAGAAAAATAATGAGAATTTTTTTAGAAAACAAAGGGAGAAAGAGAGAGAAGAGGAGTTGTAGGCAAGGGAAGAAGGGAAAAGGAAGAGAAAAAGAAAGTATAAATGATATAATATAAAAAAAAAGGTGAAAAAGAAAAGAAAAGTAATTAGATTTTTTTCTCTCTCTCTTTCTTTCCCATTTTCCACATTCCCACCACGGGCAAAGAAAGAAGGGAAAAGGAAGAGAAAAAGAAAGTATAAATAATATAATATAAAAAAAAAAGGTGAAAAAGAAAAGAAAAAACAATTAGATTTTTTTGAAAAAAGAGAGAGAGGAGTGGGTGGTGGGAATGTGGAAAATGGGAAAGAAAGAGAGAAAGAAAAAAAAAACAAAACATGCAAATTTGGGCCTTATGGGCCCTGGTCAAGCCCGTGTGAGCTTTCAATAAGGCGTTTGCCACTGTGCGTGTCGCCATTGCCTACGCAAGGTGAGCACCTTGTTTTTTTTTTTTTTTGAAAAGTGTGAGCGCCTTGTTGAAGGCTTATTTCTATTTTTTTAAGCTCAAATGTTTAGATGAATGAAGAAGAAAAAGAAGACCTAGAGAAAAAAACCTGAGGAAAAAACCCATTGCGAAAACCCATGGCTCTTCTTTTTTAGTTTTCTTTTTTAAGTTTTAAAAATTATGTTTTAATTTTTTTATTCCATATTTTTAATTTTGTTTTTCTCCCTTTTTCTTCCTTATGTTTTAATTAATTTTTTTTAAATTATGATTTTATTTATTTGTTTAATTATTTGTTTAATATTTTTTTTTTTTATTTTTTTTTTTAAATTTGGTTTCTTTTTTTAAAATTCTATCTTAATATATCTTTTTATAATTTTATTTTCATTTTTAAATTGTGTAAAATTAAAATACAATTTAAACAAAATAAATATATAAATATATAAACATAAAAATATGTATTTATTTATATATTGCGTCTCGCTTCATTCAAGCCTCTTTTTTTTATTACCTCTCATGAAACTTGTCGTCTTAAGGTGTGCCTTGCGCTTTGAAAACACTTGTGCAAGTCGAAGGATGCACGTGAGTGTGTTTGACCAACAATGATGAAGTCCACTTTCAGTAGATAATTTTTGATATCTTCACTGTATAATTGAGGCGAGAGAATGTCTTTAAGAGACGATTTAAAGAGAACCAAGAAGGCCACAGGGAACAAGTCAAAAGGTCATCAATCCTTTTCAACAATAAGTTCTTTATTTGGCATGTTGGCCCTCCTGGTTTTTTATGGTTTTCCTTTTTCTTCTTGATGGTGGGATGCCTAACTTTTGCATTCTCTTTCACGATTTTGTGTGAACAAAGAGAACCAAGAAGGTTGAGGTTGTTGGCAAGTATGGTATGCACCATGTTTATTCCTACATTATTGAACAAACATTATCCTAGTTTAACTAAAATGCTTAACTTCCTTTGAGTTGTTTTCCACAATTTTCATCGCCACCGATATTCTCAAACCTCAATAGCCTTTTTTCTATGATGATTAGCGACAGGACACATTTGTCTAGTCTCGTGGTATCTAACATTGAAGTAATTCACTCATTTCTTACTTCCAAGGTATTGTCTTTGAACTCTCATAATTCATAACTCCAAGGTATTGCCTTTGACCTTTTGTATTCAAATGAGATTAGTGTTGGGGTTGATGTCCTAAACCTCGTAGTCTTGTAGTTTGTAATATTTTTATATTCAAATTATTTATTTAATAAAATAAGAGTTATTTTATTCGACATTTAGTGTGCATAAACTCAATCCAATAAACAAAAATCCAAGGTTGTTTTATGAAAACTTAAACATGTGTGTGGAGGCATACAAGTGGATCATGTTTAAGAAATAACCTAAATGGTCTGTAGTATATAGATAAGGGTGAGTGACTTATCTTGGTGACACTATGGATACGACCTGCTCTGTGATTGTTACAAGTATTGTAAAGTGTCATAAATGTTTTGATCCTAAGCGTTCATGTTGAGACATGTGAGTGGGGATATCCTATACATTTGAGACATGTATAAGGTCGGACCGTGAAGTGATTCGTCTCTCAGTATAACACCCTTGTTTAAGGAGACTTACACTTCACTAAGATGATCATAGATGACTCAACCTTAATCTTGAGTCAATTGTAAACTCATGTCTATGAAGGCAATCCTTTGATGGGTGAGAGTAGCTAGATACGACGACTCAATAAGCCTACTTTTTTTAGGATTTGTCTAAGCAAAGAGCTGGAAACTCAATTATACAAGAATTCACACATTTAGAATTGTTCCCTTAAAAGTTGATACTGGGGCTTGAACAATGAGTCGCCTCACCTTCTCACTGGCTAGAAAGGGGTTTAACTCATAGTTGGACTATGACTATATTATTCATTAGAGGTATCAGTGGTGTTTAAGGAGTTAGAGGTAGCACAAGAGTAAAATGGTAATTTTACCCAACAAAGATTATGAGCAATTGTGAAGGGTCGACTTACTGTTGATTGGTTAAATTCATGGACACAAAAAATATATCTACAGTGATAAGAGTGCAATTGTCAGTTTTTAGTAGAGTGACCAGTAATTAAGGAATGTTGATTAATTTAATTAAAGAGTTTAATTAATTAATCTCGTATAATTGGAGCTTCAAATTGATAGGTCCATTAGGTCCACCTGCTAGCTCATATAGGATTAGATGACGATAAGTATTTTTGGTTGAATTTGAAGTGTTCAAATTAATCTAAGGGAATTAGTTGTATGAGATACAATTATGTAATGTATATTAATACATTATAATATAAAGTTAATTATGTATGAGATGTATAATTAAACTTTGTGTTATGGGAGAATAATATTTGAATATGATTCAAATATTTATTATATAAATGAGATTTATATAATAAGTTTTAATGTGAATGAGATTCATATTAAAACTATAGGTTATGTGAGAAATATTATTTGAATATGATTCAAATAATATTTTTTTAATTAACTAAATGTTAATTAATTATATATATATTAAATGAGATTTAATATATGTATTATTTAATTTTATTTAAAATTAAATTATGAGAGTTATCACGATGAGAGTGGAGAGTGTTTACTCAACTCACTTCCTTCTCTTTCTCACTCATATATATATATATATATGAACAACAGAAGAGAATCTGGGTGCTGGAAAAATACAGACCTCTCTTATTCATTCTACTCTCCCTCTCGCAAAATTTTAATTTTCCTTACCAAACTTCTGGAGAGCACACTTCCAGGATCTAAGATCCTAGAGAATAACAGGTATTTACTAGTCGTGGTGTCCATTCATTGATATCTTGCTGTTGAACGGCGTTCTAAAGAATTACGTGAAATTCAACAAAGGTAAAATATTTTTCTACCTACTCTGTATTTATGACTGTTATGCATGTATTTTCCAAGTTCAATATTGAATGCATTGGCATTCAATCGCTTCGCTGGAGATTCAATCCCTTCAGTTAGGACTTAGATAATGATTGGTTTGGGAGCAGGCTATATGTGTTGGATTTTTTTTTTTGGTAAAAGACTGTAAGAGGTTTGGGCTTAAATGAAGAACTTGAATTTTCGTTGGATGGAGGTCTCTCCACGACATTGGTTTCACCTTCTTGTTGCAGGTGATGGGTCATAGTAAGAATCTTAGAGTCCAATAGTTCCTAAGCCTTTTGCTGAAAACAATAACATTGGTGAATTGAATGACTTTTTGGCCCAACACGGAACAAGCATGTTAAACTTTCATCATATCCTTCATAAGTAAAATCAAGGGAAAGATACTCAATATTGCTATATCCCTTACCAAACAGAATCTCAAAAAATTGTCCCATGGGAGTCATAATTTCTATGACGCTTTCGCTTCGACTAACCTCATACTTCTCTAGTATGTTCACCTAAGGGTTCAGGTTGTTTGGCAGATGGTTGTTATTGATATCAGACTCATTTCCTTTCTTAAAATTCAGCCATCCTACTTTGATTAACGCCTGCACCCTATGTTTCAGTGTCGTACAATTTTATGTTGAATGCTCAATGGCTCCCGTATTATAATCGCAACAGGCATTCGAAATGTACCACCTCGGATAAGGTGGTTGTATAGGATTCATCAGCACTGGTGCTAATTGGTTATTCTGGAATAGTTGAGGTAGAAGCTCTATATAGGTCATCGGGATGGGATTAAACTGACTTTGCTTCCGCACCCCTCTGTTGTTGGGCCCCTGAGCATAAGAAGTCGTTGGTTGCCTTTGAACTTGATAACCTTGTTGCACAAGTGTCCGTGGACTTTGCATAAGAGGTGAAGGGTATTGTGATGATGCAATATTTACATAAGGTTGGTAGTATGCGTATAGAGGCATGTAATAATTTGAGGGATATGATGATATCCTATTATTAGGATGCAATTGTTGTCTCCACGTAGAGTGGTCTGCTCTTCCAACCATTTGTACCTCCTCCTTTTTCTTCTTTGGAGGGTTTGCCTTTTTCATAGTTGAAGATGCTATGTATCTGTTATCTTGTCGTGCTTAACCCTGTATTCAATTCTTTCTCCTATCGCATGATATTAGAGAAATTAGTTGAGCTTTCAATCATTCTGTCATAGAAGAGAGTCTTGAGTGTATTGATGAACATGGTCGATAGCTCTTTGTGATTCAAAGGAGGTTGTATTTGAGCTGCAGTGTCCCTCCATCTTTGGACATATTCTTTGAAGCTTTCAGTGCTCTTTTTCTCCATTCTTTGTAGATCCAACCTATCTGGAGCCACATCTATGTTGTGCTTGCATTACTTCAAGAAAGAATCAGTCAAATTCTTCAACGAGCATATGTAAGCACTATCTAATTGCATATACTAGCATGATGCTTGACCAGTAAGACTATCTTAAAATTAATGGATGAGCAACTTGTCATTCTGAACATATGTCGCCATCTTTCTGTAGTACATAATTAGATGGTTCTTCGAGCAAAAAGTTCCATCGTACTTGTCAAATTCTGGTATTTTGAATTTTAGAGGGATAACAACATCAGGTAGCAAGCATAACTTGGCAGCATCAATAATGCCAAAGGCTTTTGTTCTGTTATGACTCTTAATCTTTCCTCAAGAATGTCTAGTGTTTCACTACTAGTAGTCCTTTGTTATCCTCTAGTGAGTTCCTTTCTGACTTTAGGCTTAGCTAGGTTAGGAACTATGATGCTTATCTTAGGCGCGTCTTCTTTTGGGATCTGTAGCTCGACACGAACGTTCATAGGAGCTTGTTCACTCTTGTTGAAGAAAGGAAATGATGTTGTTGGATTGGGACATTATATAAGGGGATGTATTGTGGAATAAATCCATCTGATGGTTGAAAAAGATAGGGAACAATCCTAGGTGGATTATTATTTGCATTGCTCGATTGAGTGGGGTCTGCAATTGTCTTGCTCTAATGTTGCGAGAATTGCATCTAGTTTTCCATGCAACTCTTCAATATCCTTTCTCGTTTTTTCTTGCTCAACTTGCTGCTCTTCCATGATCCTTTTTCTATATCTCGTAACGTGCGTACGACAGATTCGCGGTGATCGAGCTATTTTATTGTTCTGTATTTGTTTTAAGAGAGAAATAAAATAAAATAAATAATTGAAGGTAAAAACATGGACACAGTGAAAATGAAATGAAACAAAAGGTCAATAATATTTAAAGAAAAATAAATACAATGTAGTTATTTACAATAAGATAAAATAAAAATTAATTGAAACGACCAAAGTGCCCAAGGTCTTTACAAATCATCCTTAAGAACCCATACATATCTTCAGCATTAGGCGCCATCGGTGAGACATCTCTTAATTCTCTAGCCCATTCAGCAAATTCGTGAACTCTCTTAGCCATTATTCTCAGAGTGTTCATTGTTTGATCGACATTTCTGATGATGACTTGAAAGTCATATTTTAGGAGCTCATAATCATCCCTTATCCAATTACGCTATGTTTCAAGTTGCCTAAAATTTTGCATTATCTCATCAGTCGCCTTTTGGTATGCAGTGAGCTGAGAGTCTAAGGAATCTATATAATTCTTTAGGATCTCATAGTCCTCTTTCTGTTCCTTTGTTCTGATATGCAGACTATCGAGAACTTGATAGATGTCATAGTTGGCTTTTTCTAATTCTTCTATTTGTATTGTCCTTTTATTGGTGGCCTCCGTCAATTCATGGACCAACTCTGAAAGATAGATTTTCTCGTCATTCAAATTCTTAATTTGATCTTCTTGTAGACGAAAAGCTTCCCTTGTTGAGGCTTTCTCATTTTTTATTAGATGAGTTTCTTCATTAAATCGTCTGAAATCCTGATCCAATAATCAGTAATCCTTTTTCAGTTGATATTGATTCCTTAGAGCTTCCTTCACTTGTTCGAGCTCTCTGGTGACTTTTGTTACATGATCCTTTCATTGACCCATTTATCTTTGCTGCTATTTATTTTCTTGTTCTGAGGTCTGATCTTTTCGATGACCACTTTGTGGTCTATCAACCATTGACTTGGTCTAGCTAGAACCATTTTATTTGAAGATGTTGGGTCACTAGAAATGGTGGCATTTACCTTTCCTGTGCTCCAGCGAATATACTCACGTGTGATTCTCTTACAATGATCCATATCGATTCTTCTTATAGCTTTCCAAGAGTTCATTGTGAGCTTCTTCTTTTCATTAGAACTCTCATGATCATATGGAAATTCTAGATATTTCAGGTCACTTTTAGGTCGTAAATCACCGGGATGAACTGCTTGAACCACATTTGCCTCATTACTAATAAATGTGCATATTGGATACACCCCCAGGGACTTAGTAGAGGAATGATATAAAAATTGCCACATCTGTATACCATAGCCTTCATGGGCATCCATTGAGCTTTCCAAATTATATTTTCTGATTTGATCTTTCAAAAGAATGATGTCCATGCCTCTTTTTTGTGGTATGTGGGCTCCCAAGCAACTGTACTGAATTCACTGATAATGTTTCGTGTCATATTCCATGTGCTACTGAAGTTTATCTTTTGGCACTTGAAATTTTCTGGGAACCTGATATGGCTATGCATCTAGATATAGAGAAGCTGGACACAACATCTTAATCTTCCTTCTTTGTCGGTCCTATAGTTGTGTAGGGATTTGAAGGTTTCTACCAGAAGAGGTATGATAGGGTTGACTTCTTGTTCTACGTTGAAAAACAATTTGATGACTTGACCAGCAACATACCCTTTTGCCGTCGAGTACAATGCTATCTCATAAATGCATAATGCCAACAGTGCTAGACTTTTTGTCCCATCTAAATGGACTTTGATGAGTCCTATCAAATAATCTAGTGGGATGCTCTCTGTATATCCCTTTATCTTTGAAACTTTTGTACGTCAGCGACGTGAGTTTTGATGAGAAATTTGGACAAGACCTTTCTGGCCATAAGTTTAGGATTCAAGTAGTATACTTTCCCTCCCACTTTTTCCGCAATGTCGAGCATCATATGATATTCTTCAAGTGTGGGTGATAAATCCATCGTTTGGAATCTAAAACATCTTTTGGTCAGATCCCAAAAATATGCCAAAGGTCGAATGGCAAAAGGATTAACGCGAACATACATTAGATTAAATATATATTTGTATCTATTAAAAACTCTAGTCTTCGCTCTAGCGTCAAACCTTTCTAGATCTGTTTTAGCTGCCCTACACTGTTGTAAACAAGATGGACTTGACCAGTTGATGGGGTCTTAGTAGCCGTAGATGTACAATCTCCAAATTTTTGTTGCATTTGTTCTGCCCATCGAAGTATAGTGTCATGGTTATCATATTGCATAGGTGATGATTGTATTGATGTGATGGGCATATTGGCATCCATTTTTACCTTTTATGAAGAAAAAGTTTGTCATTGACTTTGTGGTAAAAGAATGCACATGCAAGTGTTTTGTATGCTTACACGGGGTATTTAATAATTCTCTCGAAGGTCGACACTACTTCACCCTAAATGGTGCATGATACTGAGTCCTATGTGAATGAAATGAGGAAAGCTCTAATTCTATTTGGGAGAGAATTCCAAACATGGAAGAAATTTTTGTATGCCTATGAGGGAGCATTTATAACTTCCTCGAAGGTCGACACTACTTTATTCTAATATCATTCCTAAAAGATAGAATTTTGACACTTAACTTGACAATGAGACGAAAAAAGAGAATTTTCAAAGAGAAAAGAAATAAAATGAAAAAGAAAGTTTAGTTAAGGAAAGAAAAAATTGGTGAAAATTTTGTTTTAGGCTAAGAACCTTAAGACAAGATTGTGAGAGAAATGCAAAAGTGTGGGAATAAAAGAAGAGAGAAAAACAATAACAATACAGGATAATGAAACGAACAAACGTATAGTTACCCTACACTCTCGTGGTCAATTCTAAACTCTTATGGTCAAAACTCCCAAACTAACTTCAAGGTTATAAGTAACAAAGAAATTAATTTGAGAGAGAATTTTTCGTGTGACTGCACGTGAGCAATTATAACTTCTTCGAAGGTCGACACTACTACATCCTCAATTCTAATCCTAAGAGGTATAGCTCGGGTATAGAGTTTAGTTGTTTGTAGATGCATGACAATGTCATATAAATACAACTAAGCATAATATAGAGAATAATTACAACAAAATAATTTGAGAGGAAAAAATGGTAACAAGATTTTTTAAAAAAAAGAAAATCGCTTGACCCTCTTAATTTGTCCCCAGTAGAGTCACCAAGCTATCGCAACATCATTGTGATCCACAGTCGACGTCCCTCCCCTAAGGTTCCTTTTTTTTTCGAGAGAAAGTTTGGAGTCGCCACAAATCAAATTTGAGAGTGTGATTTGTCACTCAAAATATTAAAATAATAAAAAGTGATCTACAAAAAATTAGATTCGGTTCGGAGTAGTTTGAGGACAATGCCTGTTAAAAACGATAGCCAAGTTCATTTTACCCAACAAATTCTCCTACTTTATTAATTCAAAAGAAAATATTTTTTGTTTACTTTTCAAACTGTCTCATGATATATTAGTTCACATTCGAATAAATGAACATGAGTTAACAATTGTGAGTGATACAAAAGCCATTTAAAAATGAATATTACTTAAAAATCTAAGATTGATTTTAAAACATCAAAAAGTGACATTTTCTAATTAAAAAAAAACAAAAGAATTGTAGACAAATTTCGTTTATTTTTTAGATTCTCCAAAAATAGAATACTATGTTGAAGTAGAAATTTTGACAAATCCAAAGATGTCACGTGTCGGGCCCACAAAATTGGTCCGATTATATTAAATCACGATGCTCGGTCAAACATGCTCAGCCCAAAGGCCTAGTTTAGCAAAGTGAGCTAGGCTCGGTAAAGCAAACTAAGAATTGGGCCAAAAGCCTA
>JAOANK020536659.1:0-12453 GCA_026257165.2 Telfairia occidentalis
GTTCGGTTCATAGTTTCTCTATTAAAAATCTAAGAAAAACCATACAGAACAGAATAATTTATTTAATAATATATATATATATATATATATATGTTTTTTTAAAAGATAAATAGGTCTTAAATAGCTCAATAAACCCACCCTCCAAAAGTTCAAAACCCCAAAAGTCCAAAAGTTCAAACTCAATCTTAACCATAAATCTCTTTTCCTTAAACAAAAAACCCAAAAAAATTAAAATCCATTTCCTCCCTCAACCGTAAAACCTCTTTCACCCCTTTCCATCTCCATCTCACTTTCTTTCAAGCTTTCAACCCTTCCTCTTCATCTCCAACTCTCTCACGCGACATCGCCACCTACCGCCACCTGCCACTATCGTCGTAGTTGTTATCTTCACCATCGTCGTTGTCATCGTTTTCACCATCCCAGTAGATGCCATCCACCACGCACGCCATTAACCGAGGACTTCTATGAAATAACTCAATGTTCTTCTTTCTCCCTACCCTTTCTTTCGACTTCTCCTTTATAACTTTTAGGCAAAGCAAAAGTCGGTTCAAAACCAGGTTGAGTCAATTGAAACAAAAACCAATTGGTTCGATTTTGAACCAAAATCAAGACAACATCAATTTTTTCAATTTAAGAAAGTGAAAAAAACCGATAAGTTTGGTTCAATCATTGGTATTGGCAAAAATCATATCGAACCGAACCGTGCACATCCCTACTCCACAGGGATTGGTGATAGTTTAAACATATTCTAATTCAAATCTCTTAGTGAATTCAACTAGTGACCAAAGTAAATGATTGTGATTTTCTGTTAACTAATGTTGAATGAAATTAAATGTCAGAATAAAATAAATCCTTTCAGAACTGTAACTATGTGAATGAATAGGTTCCGATTAAGGTATGATATTATTTTCTGTTAAACAGAATGCTAAACTAAAAGAATTGTAGAATCGAATCACACAACAATATCGTTGATAACCTCCCAGATTTCTCAAATATCTTAGATGAACTCCAATTAACCTATTTGAATTTAACCTTTTGTATTAGTGCATTAGGTGAGTGATTATCTCTAACCTCCTCAGTTACTCAACCGCTAACCTAATCGAGAGGTTAATGTGCTTTAAAAGCAAACTACTTCTCTTTATTTCTCTCGTAGAAAAGTTATTCATGTGTGTTGGAGAGACATACATCAATATTAAGCAATAAAGAACACCCTCAAAACAATTCAATTCAATAAAAATTAGTTCAATTATGATTTAAATCAATAACATCACCATTTATCATTACCTAAAGGTTATTAGTTAATGTTACAATATCGAAAAGACAGGAAACTAGTAAATGAAAAAAATAAGTGCATTTTGAAAAAGTAATAGACTAGGAAGACTATAGAGTTTTGTTGCTCCAGAAAGATTCTGCAAGAATCGCCTTGTTCGCTGGGGCTTCAATGAATTTTCTTCCTTCTGCATATTTTGCTCCAAGAAAGGGTCTCTACTCAAAGTGGCAGCCTTTTCTTTTTATAACTTCTCTTGAATGATTTGGAGGCTCATTAGGTCAAAAACTCTAAGTGTCACCCATCCTTTGGGACTTTAATTCTGTAAATAAAGAAATTATTTTTGTATTATCTTTTTTGTTATTCTCACGCAGAATCTCTATATCCATTTTACTTTAGAATAGCTCGATCATTTTATATGCAAACTTTTGCTCAAATAATGCTCCATCAACTATTTGTTAACAAATTAGCCAAAATTAGTCGTGTTTAAGTGTAAATCTATCAGAATTCATTCTTTTGATACTATAAATAGAATAATTCAGTAATATGGAAGTTCTCAAGAGTCTTAAATGCAAAACAAAGGTAAATCTAGTAATTTGAACAACAAAGCATAGATATTTTATCAAACAAAGAGCTAAATTTCACTATAAAGGACTGCTAATAACTCTACTTTAGAGAGATCAAATCCCAAAACTTGAATCATTGCTCGTCCTCGAGTAATGTATAGAATTCTAGAATTCAACAGTATTGAGCTAGTAAGAAAAATCCAACAACAGAATTAGGTAGATAATTCAATGAAAAACTATTGACTATCCAGCTAATTCACATCCACTTCAAATCAATCTCTTACTCATTTTTATTTCCTGCACATGCCACACATTTTACTTATCCTAAAGTCTCTATCTCTAAGTCTGCTAATTCCTAAATCATCAAACTTACTGTGCAATCCATGAATCAAAGTTTCATCATATTTTTTTCTCAATCCTACTTTTGGTTTCTCTAAATTTCAGTATCCACATATTGCTCTCGCATCTCTTTTGTAACAAGATAACTTGTGTTCCCATCAAGTCAGTTTTTAGTTTCAAGCAACAACACTTTTGTGAAAGCATAATTTATTTTCTAGACTACTTACTTATCAAGGATTAAACATTCTTTTCTTCACAACAATCGTTATTGTTACTTTCTCTTGCCCCCGCAAAATGGTGACATCGGTGATGAAGCGCAGTTAAGTTCTGGAAAAGCAATAACATTCAGGTAACATTCATCCATTTGTTTTCCTTTTTTTTTCCAAAACTTCCTTCTGAGTTACTTTTTGATGCAGTGGTAAATAATGGGTGAAATAAATACCTCTAGTTCCTTGGCCTACTCAGGAAAAAAAAAAAAAAAAAAAAAAAAAAAAAAAAAAAAAAAAAAAAAAAAGAACAAGTCCTTAAGGGAAAGGAGTGTGTTATAGCATAAAAGAAGAATGCATTTGTAAAGCTCTATCAAAATTTTTAAAGCACTAAAATGGGACGCAACATCCTCAAACTTAAAATTGTGCATTGTCCTCAAGATGCTTAACAATCAAGGTAGAATCCCCAAACTTAGTCTAAAGAATCCTAATTATTGATCGAGCAAACAGTTAGTTCCCTAATTGCTAGAGCAAATTCTCCTCGGGAAACAAACTAGACTAAAAGAAGGTTCCTAAGAATAGGTAAAATATTGTGGACTTCTTGTGCAAGACAATTCGGAGTCAATAATTTTTCAACTCTTGCAAACACAAACGACAGCTATAATATTAGTCAATTTGTCTTACAAAGAAGGGCTTAACTAACTTTGCTACTGTTGGATCAAAAAATTTGCTCAATCTAAAGAATTAATCCTATGAAAGTTCAACAAGAATGCTCAGAGATACATTACTTAACCCACAAGGATATTTTGTTAAAATAGGGGAAGTACAAAAAGGATAGATATGAAAAGAGTAAATAACATAGCAACAATAAGGAAGAAGTAAAAATTTGCAATAAAATAACAAAAATTGGAATTGATTAAGGGAGAAGCAAGCGGGACAACCAAACATCCCTGTCATTTATCACTTTTCAAAAGGTGGATCTTGTTTTGTTGACGCCTCATCATGCACGATCGGAGGGGGTGAGATCCGTAGATTAATCACATCATCTGAGAAGGGTGGAAAAGCAGCATAAGGCTTTCAGAAGTTCGCCTGGAAAGCTTTTTTGAGCTCCACATCATGCCTAGGGGCATAATTTTAGTGGGTTTGATATTAAGGCTCTTGAAACTCCATTTTACTCATTAAAAGCTCTTATTGCTCTAGCAAATGGTATACTCCACATAAAAGTCATCCTTCTTGACTTGGTACACGTTCCTCTCATTGTAGACGTACCAAATTGGCAGTATCCATTACTCCTTTGTCAAACAAAGGAATGCCATCACGATAAACAGACACACCTACCCGCTTGTAAAGCATAGTGATGGTGTTGAGAAAAAATAATTTGCCCACTTTCTTTTTTGAGCACAAATAGATTTTTGAAGCAATGACTTTTCCAACATCAATACTGAGGTTGCACATGATGCCAAAAACGAGTAGGATTTTGTCCTTCTTGATCTTGGAGTCATGAGTTACCAGTAGGAGGCACAATTTATGGAAAGATAGCCAAACATTAGTTGTTCTGTTCAAGAAGGCAGATTGAAATGTTCGAGCACCCGTAGAAGAGACCCTCCATTGAGCACCTTCAGTGTCTACATCGGAAATCAACTGCATTTAATTGTTCCTGAGATGGAGCCATGACCATTTCATTGTAGACTAGATACAAATAGTCTTGGAGGTGATAAATGTTGTTGATGGCTCCAGAGGAGAAATCTACAAGGACATCTCGCACCATGGTTTCAAATTTATTGCTTTCATCTAAATTTACGTAAAATTCTATAACTATTTCGACAATCACTGGCTCAGTTTTCCTACAAAAGGTTTCCCAAAAATGATTAACTATACATGTAGATAAATAACGGGGTAGTTCCTCGTATGGTTCCAAAAATTCTCTCTACTGAGAAGTCTCTTTTCTTTATCCTCTGGTATCGCTCGTGAGCCGCATCGTTAATCCAACACTCCATTTCTAGCTCTTGTATGGGCTTCTTGCCTTTTTGTTTGGCCCATTTTGTGGCTGGTGTTTCAGCATCTTGCTCTTTAAGGGGTATCACCTTCTTCTTCTTCTTTGACTTGCTCTTCTTTCTTGGAGTACTAGAGGATGGGTCTATTGGAGTGACTTCTTCATTTCCTTCCACGAGATTTTCTTCTTCTTCTTGTTCTTCTGATCAGTCCCCAGTCTCCTTCGTTTCAGGTGCATGGTCTTCAACCTCTGGTAGCAATTCCACTTGTTGGGTTGCTTCCTCAACTACTTCGATTACCTTGTCTAAAAGAGGTTGCAAATCCACGGTTTCAACGAGTAGAGGGGTTCTTTTCGCTTTCTTCTTCTTCTTTCCTTTCTTGGTCGGTGGTTTAGGCCTATGCACTTCTATGTCTATTGATGCAAGAGCTTTGACAACTCTTTCTTCCTCTACTGCTTGAGCTTTCTTTCCTCTCGTTTTGGAAGGCATGGTTGCTATGTGTAGTATTTTGGTATGGAGAAAAGATATGATCAAAGGAAGAAAACAATGAAGAAAAATTCATTTTGGTTCCTTTAAATAAACTCAAACCCCTCGGGCTACTTTCGGATTTTGGCAAGAGTATGTTCAAAAAGAAATAATAGTTTTCATACAAATTCAAATTTTTAATTAATAAAATAATTCCAACAAATCTGTTTGATGGGATCACTCTGACAACTCCTTAGATATCTGCAAAATAAACATCCCATCATTATTTTCCTTAATTGAAGCATTATAAAATTCAAATAAGTGATTATTTCGAGTAAAATCGCTCCACTCTTTCAACCACAAAATAATCTTGCCTTGAAACGAGCAATTTTTATATAATTACCTACAAGAGAACCAATTAAATTTAAATAGATATAGTCAAGAAAAATGAATCAAATTTTAAAAAATTAATTTTAAAAAAATTTGTAGATGCCGTATTTAGTCCGACTTAATTTGTTTTTTAAAATAAAAAATTAAAATTAAAGAATAAGAAAAATGATGAAATTTGGGATTTGAACATTAAAGTTATTTTAGTTTAGAAACAAAACATTCATTTGCAATTTGAATATTTTTCTTTTTTAGGAAAAAATCATTTAAAAAAATCATTTTTTATGATTTTAAGTCAAAATCAAATCATGTTTTTTAAATTTGAAACAAATTAGATTCTCAAAATTGAGATTTAAATTTGATTTTAAATTTGTTAAATTAATTTAGATTTTAAAAGATATCGAAAATGGTTTTAAAAATTTTTTGATAACATTTTTTAAAAAAAATTCAAAAATTACTTTGATTTTGAAAAGTATAAAAAATGAATTTTGGAAATTGTAAAAGTTTTTTTAAATTGGTTTTCCGTTAAGATTAATTCAGTTTTTAAAATAAAAAATTTCAAAATTCATGTTTTTTAAATTGAGTTTAATTATAATTTTAGATTCACCTATACTCTAGAAATAGAGGTAAAAAGAAAAGGGAAAGGTAGTGAGTTTTAATGTTTTAATTTGGAAATAATATTTTATTCAGTTGCCTTTTATTTTCTCAACTTCACAAACTTTGACGACCCTCCAGTGACTTTTCGGCAACCCTATTGACTTTTCTATGACATTTTGACCACTTTCTGGCAACCTCGAGTGACTTTTCGGTGACCTCCGACGATCCTTCGGTGATTTTCCTGCGAGTTTGGACGAACCTCCAGCGACCTTGGGTGACTTTCTGCAACCTACAATGATTTTTCGGCAATGTCTGTGACCGTCCGATAACTTTCCAACAACCTCTAACGATCCTTTGGTGACTTTCTTGCGACCTCCGACGATCCTCCAGTGACTTTCTAATGACCTTCCGAAGACGACTCTTCCATAACGATGTGGGAAAATAGGTGAGAAAATGTGGGTCTCTTACCTCATTTTTTAGAAAATGATTTTCAATTAGGAAAATAAAAAGTTCCTTTTTTTAAATGAAAAATTTTATTTAGTATTTAAAATTACCTTTTTTTTTAATTATTTCTTAAGAAAGGCTCTCTTCTTAAAACTCGTTTTTTAATGAAAATAAAGTTTTAATGAGTTTTTTGAAAATAATTTTGAAAAGAATTCTTTACTCATGAATGGATTTCTAAAATTCTCTTAAAATGAATTTATTTTTCTTAAATAAAATAAAATATTTTGGGAATTAGTAAAATAAATTTCAAATCTTTTTTCTAATGCTCTTGCATCACTCATAATCATTAGTTCATATTTTATTATTGAAATATGAATTGATAGACTTGGGACATTCAAAACAACAAAAAATGTTTTTCTTTGGACCAATAAAATAATAAGATAGTTTTAAAATAAAATTCGGTAACCATTTTTTTACGGGTGTTGTAGGGGTGCTAACACCTTCCCTGCATTCAATTGACTCCCGAACCTATTTTTTAGTTTTGTAGACTAGTTTTCAAAAAATTGGATGACCAATCCTACCCTATGAATGATTAGTGGTGACTTCAAACTTCTACCATCAAAAGAGACCCTTAGGGAAGACGTCAGCCGCTCCACTAACGATGACGTTGCGACACATTGTGACTCCACTAGGGTCCTTAGAGAGACAAGCCATTAAAGTTTTATTTTTCCATTATCATTTTATTATTAATTTGTTGGTCCATGTATTTTATTTAATATGTTGTAAATATTTCGCCATATTTCTCTAATTGCTCACATGTGTATATCATCATTCATTTCCACCAACAATCACAACTCTATACTCGAGCTATTCCTTTTAGTATTAGAATCGAGGATGTAGTAGTGTTGACCTTCGATGGGATATGAATGCTCCGTGTAGGTGCACGAAAAATTGTCACTCAAGTTAATTCAATTGTTATTCTTCACATGAGAATTAATTTGGGGGCCCATGACCTTAGGAATTAAAATATTATCCACACAACATTTTTTTTCTTTTTGTGTTTTATTATCTTCTTTTATATATATTCAAGCTTTTATATATATATATTACCTACACAATCACAACTTTGTATTTGCTAACTCTCCAAAAGAGAGTTATTAAGACTCTTTTAGGATAGAATTCATCTTATTCGTAAAGAGATTTTCCTTTAATTTATGAAGTAATAGCTTGATTTGTTCTTCTTTTGGTTATAATACTTTTGAAAGCTTGTTGTTACAACATTATATTTAAGCCAGCATTTAATTAGAAATCAGGGAAAAGTGTACTTAATCGATACTAATTCTGAGTATTTTGTTGAGCAGGAAATTGATGAAGCACTATTTTAGCAAAATGGACAGATAAAATCTGCGCGAAGATAATGAAAATTCAAATATGAAAATGATCTTATCTTTTACAGCATTAATCCACCGTTCGATGCGAGCCAAGTGGACAAATTGACCTAATAGGTTTCCTAATCACAAATGGAAGCTTATAAATAGAAAAAGAGGCTACCAATTGGAGAGGGGAAATCATGAAGTCTAATTGTCGATTTTCTGTTTTCAGTCTTCTTCCTCAAGAGGTTTTCATTGTTGTTGTTACTTTGTTTTTCATAGAGAAGAGTTGAAGAACTTTGTGAAGGTTTAAAAGAGGAAGCAATTCTATTCACAGCACCCGTGGAGAACCAAGTCTACAACTCCTTAGAATTTTAAGCATTATGTTTTACTTTATAGTTTTCGTTATTGGGTTGCTGTCTTTTCTTTATCTTAGCATGAACTAATTCACCTTTGGGTGAGGATTAAGGGATATGTTATTAAACTGATTTTTAGTTTCAAAGTAAAAGTCTGTTGGATTGATTTGTTTTATAAGTATGCTTAGTGTTTACTGTTTATTTCTACCTGGCTAAAACACATAAATACCTTCTCTAAGTTTCAGAAGAAAACTTGAGGAGTAAATTGCTTTTAAAACACATTAGCCTCTAGATTACGTTAGTTGTTGGCTAAGTGAGGACGTTAGAAATAATCACTCACCTAATACACGGAAACATGTTTAGTTCACATAAGCTAATGAAAAATAACTTAAGATATTAGGGAGATCTAGAAGGATTCTGAAAGACTATTGTGGTGGGAATCAATCCTACAATTCTTTTGCTTCAGCATTCTATGTCAAGGAAAATAACATGTTACCTTAATACCAACTCATTCATTTTCATCATTAGAACCACAAAAGCATTCTTTTTATTTTGACATTTAATTTCACTCTGCAATTAGTTAAAAAATCACTAATTCTTTATTTTTGTTACCTTTAAATTCACTAAAACATTAAGTACGAATAGGTTAAAATCTACCACTAATCCTTGTGGATATGATATAAAAATATTTATCTCTTGCTGCATATTGTGTACACTTGTGCATTAAATTGTGTGATTCCATCATTTACTATATCATGCAACAAGTTTATGGCACTATTGTCGGGGATTAGATTGCATTTAGGCTTGTTTGAATTTAATTGGTTTAGTGAATTGGAGCTTCATTTATACTGATTCAATATTTCTTTATGATTGCAGCAACTGGGTGTATGAATACTAATTCTAGTTTGGAGGTTGAATTTGATCCAAAAATCGAAAGGCCTCTTCGTCAATTAAGGAAGGAGTTGAGAAATCGAGCAAATTTGATGGAGCAAAATCTTCCACCTCTTGGAGGACAGATAGAGCAAACAAATCAACAACCAAACAGAGAAAGAGTTTCGTTACCTGGAGTAGCAATAGAACAGCAAATTAGACCAATAGATTAGGTTAAAAACCCTGTAATTCTAGCTAATGACACGAAAAGAGCCATAAGAGATTACGCAATCCCAATGTTCGATTAATTAAATTCAGGGATTTTTAGACCTAATATATGGGCAGCAAATTTTGAGATGAAGCTTGTGATGCTTCAGATGTTACAAACCATAGGTCAAGCTGATGGTTTACCTACAGAAGATCCACATTTACACTTGAAGAATTTTCTAGGAGTGAGTGACTCATTTGTGATTCAGGGAGTTTCTAAGCATGCTCTACGTTTAACTTTGTTTCCATATTCATTAAGGGATGAAGCAAAAGCTTGGTTAAACACATTTTCTTCAGGATCCATCATTACCCGTAATGAATTAGCAGAGAAGTTTTTGATTAAGTATTTCCCACCAACAAGGAATGCTAAACTCAGAGCAGAGATTGTTTCTTTCAAGCAACATGTGGATGAACCCTTAAGTGATGGATGAAAAAAATATAAGGAACTCCTTAGAAAGTGTCCTCACCATGACTTACCTTATTGTGTGCAATTAGAGACATTTTATAATGGTTTAAATTTGGCTACACAGAGCATGGTAGATGCTTGGTGAATTATTGTCAAGAACATATAATGAAGCATATGAAATTTTGGAAAGGATATTAACCAACAGTTGTCAATGGTATGATGCAAGATCAAACCTTGGAAAGCGACCACAAGGAGTTGCAGATGTTTATGCATTACTATCTATTAGGGCTGACATTGCTTCTTTGGCAAACATGATCAAAACCTTACATTTAGGGAACAACATACGGTAGAATGCCACTGTAAATTTAGTAATAATAGAGTCGTGTGTCTTCTATGGAGAAGGCCACACTTATGAATTTTTCTCCAACAATCCAGTATCAGTTTGTTACATAGGAAGAAATAATCCACACTCTAACACCTACAATCCAGGGTGGAGAAATCATCCTAAGTTCTCTTGGAGTCAAAGAAAAAACCATCATGAACCTCAAACATAACAGAAGGGAAATTATCAACACGGATTTGGATGGCAGAATCAACAATTCATGTCGCATCAAAATATACCATGGCCCCAGCAAAATACTAGCAATTCAAGTAATTTATTAGAAAATATGATGAAGATGTATATGAAAAAAAACGATGCTATAATTCAAAGTCAACAAGCTTCTTGAAAAATTTGGAGATTCAGATTAGATAATTAGCCAGCAAGTTAAAAAATAGACCTCAAGGACAACTTTCTTCAAATACTGAAAATCCACAGAATGAAGTAAAGAACAAGTGCAAGCAGTAAAACTCAAAAGTGGAAAACTTTTAACTGGAACAAGTTCTTTGCTGCAGCAGTTGAGTTCCAATCTGAATTCTGCAGAACTACAAGATAACGCGAGCAGTGAGGTAAGGATTGAAGAAACAACAAAAGATGGAGATAAAGCAGAAGCAGTTTCCAAAACAAAATCTGCGGAACCTCAAAAGTCTTCTCCAGTTGTTCCTTTCAAACCTCCATCACCCTCTTATCCTTAGAGACTTAAGCAGAAAATTCAAGAGTTCAATTTAAGAAATTTTTATAAGTATTGAAGCTACTTCACATAAACATACCATTGGTAAAGCTCTTGAGCAGATGCCAAACTACGTAAATTTCCTCACGGATATTCTGAACAAGAAGAAACAATTAGAGGGATATGAAACAGTTTCTTTAACTAAAGAGTGTAGTGCAATCCTTAAAAGTAAGCTACGTCTGAAAGTTAAGGATCCTAGATCATTTACCATTCTTGTTTCAATTGGAGGAAAAGAATTGGGGAGGGATTATGTGATCTTGGAGCCAATATCAATCTCATGCCATTATCCATCTATAAGAAGTTAGGAGTGGGCGAAGCAAGGCCAACAATTGTAACTCTTCAATTAGCTAACAGATTCATTACATATGTCGAAGGCAAGATTGAAGACAACTTCATGCAAGTAGGTAAATTCATATTTCCAGCTAATTTCATCATTTTGGATTATGAAGCTGATAATGAAGTGCTTGTAATTCTGGTAACACCTTTTTGAGCAACAGGTAGAACGCTAGTAGATGTGCATAAAGGAGAATTAACCATGAGGTGCATGACCAAGAGGTAAAGTTCAATGTATTTGACACTGTGAGACATCTGTAAAAAGTTGAGGAATGTTCAACAATTCAATTGTTGTAGGAAGTTGTGAAAAATGCAGTAAGGACATAACTGCATGAGCATCATATGCAGCAGTTTAGGGATGTGAATCCCTAGAAGCAGAAAAATAGAGCAATATATTTGGGCGAGCAATTCTAGAGGTATGTGAAATTTCAAACCATAAGAAAACATTTGAAACTCTTGATTTAAATGATAGGAGATCTCCACTCATGAAACTATCTATTGAGGAATCACCAGTGCTGGAATTAAAGCTACTACCATCGCATCTGAAATATGTTTACCTTGGTGAAAAGAAAACATTACCAATCATTATGGCAGCAAAAATCCTACTAGAAGATGAAGATCGATTAATTTAATTGCTAAAGCAACACAATAAGGCAATTGGATAGATTTTAGCAGACATTCAAGGTATCAGTCCATTTTTTGTATGCATAAGATTAATCTAGAGGATAAAAGTTTTAAATCTATATATCATCAAAGAAGATTGAATCCAGCCATGAAAGAGGTTGTGAAAAAGGAAGTCATCAAATGGTTAAACGCTAGAATTATTTATCCAATCACATACATCAATTGGATAAGTCATGTTCAGTGTGTACCCAAGAAAGGAGGAATGACTATGATCACGAATGAAGCAAATGAACTTATTCTAACTAGAATAATTATAGGGTGCAGGGTCTATATTGATTAAGGAAGTTGAATACAGCTACAAATAGGGATAATTTTCCTTTGCCTTTCATTGATCAAATGTTGGATAGGCTTGCAGGTCAGGCTTACCATTTCTTCTTAGATGGTTATTCGGGTTATAACCAAATTAATATACCCTCTGGTGATCAAGAGAAAACCACATTTACTTGTTCTTATGGCACATTCACATTTAGAAGAATGCCCTTTGGGCTATGTAGTGCTCCAGCAACGTTCCAGAGATGCATGTTGGTGATCTTTTCTGACATGGTTGAATCAATTATAGAAGTTTTTATGGATGATTTTTCAGTTTTCAGGAATTCATTCACCACCTGTGCCAAAATAATTTTGGAAAAGTTCTAAAAAGATATGAAAAGCCTAATTTGGTTTTAAATTGGAAAAAATGTCATTTCTGTTGGGTATGTATGTCCTAAAACTCGAATGGCTTGTAAACACAGTCTATTATCAATAAAGTTGTTATTGATGTTAATTCAATAAAGTTGTTATTGAATCCTTTATAACT
>JAOANK020536761.1:0-12453 GCA_026257165.2 Telfairia occidentalis
TCTCCTTCATTAGTTTGGTGTTAGGTTTCATGCTCAGCCTCGTGGCACCGTTTGCTTGTGTCCCCCTACGGAAGGTGTTTACTGGAATCTAACTCAAACTCCAGTAATTGATAAGATTACTTTAGTTTTAGCCCCCAACCGATTTTTCCCTGCAGTTGACTCATTAGGGCAAAACTTTAGGGTTTAAAATGAAGGGTTACACTTATGAATAATTATTATGCAAGTTAATAAATTCTTGACCGAAACAATGGTGACTAATTGTTATAGAAATAAGAGTTATTCTGGTATAATAATTGGTTGAGAGTGTCTCAATTCAGTGAAGGGGTGACTGACGGCCCTATGATTGCTTTTATCCTGACTCACTAACGCATCATTGCAAAATTAGATGTCATATAGGGTACAATGAAATTTTGCTAAATTTGATTGGTTTTAAAGGGTTTTGCATGACACTAATATAGATAATTTGTATGTTTCAACAAAAATGACTAATGCTATTATTAATCTTCTAAGTGCCGATAAGTTAACTGGAGACAATTATACGACATGGAAAAACACGTTAAACACTATACTTATCATTGATGACCTCAGGTTTGTCTTACTGGAGGAATGTCCCCAGGTCGTCGCTCCTACAACGTCCCAAAATGTTTGGGATGCATATGAGAGGTGGATGAAGGCAGAAGAAAAGGCAGAGCATACATTCTTGCCAGCTTAACTGAAGTTTTGACAAAGAAACATGAATTCATGGTCACTGAACATCAGATCATGGAATCATTGCATGAAATGTTTGGACAACCGTCCTCACAAATCAAGCATGACGTTCTGAAGTTCATTTTCAACGCCCGTATGAACGAGGGGACCTCTGTACGAGAACATGTTCTTGGTATGATGGTCCACTTCAACGTGGCTGAAATGAATGGGGCCATCATTGATGAGACCAGTCAAGTTAGCTTTATTTTGGAATCTCTACCTGAGAGTTTCCTACAATTTCGTAGTAACAATGTTATGAATAAACTAATCTACAACCTGACCACCCTGCTCAACGAGCTGCAAACTTTCGAGTCCCTGATGAAAGTCAAGGGGCAAAAAGAAAAGGCAAATGTTGCCACTTTTACAAAAAGGTTCCACAAAGGTTCAACCTCTGGAACCAATTCTGTATCTTCTTCCCCCGGCACCAAAAAGTGGAAGAAGAAGAAGGGAGGTAAGGCGAATAAAGCTAACTGTATTGCAGCCCAAAAGGGCAAAGATTGCCAAAGGAAATTGTTTCCATTACAACCAGGATGGGCACTAGAAAAGGAATTGCCCCAAATATTTGGCAGAGAAAATAGAGGCCAAGAAAGGTAAATGTGTTTTATTAGTTTTGAAAACTTGTTGAGTGGAGAATGATGATTCTGCTTGGATAATTGATTCAGGGGCCACTAATTATGTTCGTTCTTCTTTTCAGAGGATTAATTCCTGGCAGCAGCTCGGGACTGGTGAGATGACTATGCGGGTAGGAACTGGGCAAGTCGTCTCAGTGGTTGCAGTGGGAGGCCTGAAGTTACAACTACAGAAATTGTTTATTTTATTAAAAGATGTATTTGTAGTTTTTGGTTTAAAAAAGGACTTGATTTCTATAAACTATTTGTTAGAATAGTCGTACTCTATTTCCTTCGAATTAAATAAAGTGAATGGAGTTAGCATTGGTTCTGCAAAATTAGAAAGTAACTTGTATGTGTTAAGGCCGTTAGCATCTAAAGTCATCCTAAATACTGAAATGTTCATAACTGCAAAAACTCAAAATAAAAGACAAAGAATTTCTCTTAAAGAAAATGCCCATCTTTGGCATTTAAGATTAGGTCACTTTAATCTCAATAGAATTGAGAAATTGGTTAAGAATGGACTTCTAAGTGAGTTCGAAGAAAATTCTTTACCAGTATGTGAGTCATGCCTTGAAGGAAAAATGACAAAAATACCTTTTACTGAAAAAGGTTATAGAGCCCTTATAACTTGTACATTCAGACCTTTGTATGAATGTTAAGGCAAGAGGAGGGTATGAATATTTCATCTCTTTCATTGATGATTATTCAAGGTACGATTATCTTTACTTATTGCAACACAAGTCTGAAGCTCTTGAAAAGTTCAAAGAGTATAAGGTAGAAGTTGAGAATTCATTAGGTACAAGCATTAAAACACTTTGATTGAATCGAGGTGGAGAGTATATGGATTTAATATTCCAGAACTATATGATGGAACATGGAATCATATCCCAACTCTCAGCACCTGATACACCTCAGCAAAATGGTGTGTCAGAAAGGAGAAATAGAACCTTGTTGAACATGGTTCGATCTATTGTGCATGATATGCTCTATATATTGGACCCAATTTCGTGCTTAATTAAGGTTGATAAATTGGTCAATTTTTCTCCCAAACCTTGGTGTTCATGTGTTGAACATTAACCAAGCTTCACCTCTTCTCCTCCCTAATTCACCAATCAA
This sequence comes from Telfairia occidentalis, assembly GCA_026257165.2. Lineage (NCBI taxonomy): Eukaryota > Viridiplantae > Streptophyta > Magnoliopsida > Cucurbitales > Cucurbitaceae > Telfairia > Telfairia occidentalis. The sequence goes on from JAOANK020536761.1 coordinate 2,475, forward strand.
GGGATCCCACCATCTCGTTCCTAGGCTGGAGAATAGCTAAGAAGACACAAGTGGTGGTCCGGAGCGTGTTCGTGATCAAATCCGCTGGAGATAGCAGGAAAATTTGAGCTACAAAGGTGAGTTTGCTAGTTCTCTATTTTTCTCCTCTTTAAGCATGACTTTACCCTTTAATTTGAGCTAATTAGAGTGCATATGATCCTATTCCGCTTCATATGTATGTTGATACATCCTTCATTGGGGATATGCAGTAATGACTGCAGTCTATATTTTGAACTGTGTTCCATAAAAAAGTGTTTCTGAAACACCTTTGGAGTTATGGAATGGATGTAAAGGCAATTTACGACAATTTAGAATTTGGGGTTGCCCAGCACATGTGCTTGAGACAAATCCAAAGAAATTGGAACCACGTTCAAAACTATGTCTATTTGTAGGTTATCCCAAGGAAACGAGAGGTGGTTACTTCTTTGATCCTAAAGAAAATAAGGTATTTGTATCGAAAAATACTACATTTTTGGAAGAGGATCACATCAGGGAGCATAAACCGTGCAGTAAGATTGTGTTAAATGAATTTTCCAAAGAAACTACTGAAACTTCAACAAGAGTTGTTGAAGAAGTTAGTGCATCAACAAGAGTTGCCGATGTTGGTTCATCTAGTCAAGCACATCCACCTCAAGAGTTGAGGGTGCCTCGACCTAGTGAGAGGGTTACAAACCAGCCTACTCGCTATATGGGTTTAACTGAAACTCTAGCCGTCATATCAGATGGCGACGTTGAGGATCCATTGACCTATAAATAAGCAATAAATGATGTAGACCGAGATGAATGAGTTAAGTCTATGGATTTTGAAATGGAGTCGATGTACTTCAATTCTGTCTGGGATCTTGTAGATTTACTTGATGGGGTGAAACCTATAGGATGCGAATGGATTTACAAGAGGAAAAGGGGTGTAGATGAAAAGGTGCACCTTTAAGGCTAGATTAGGGGCAAAGGGTTGTACCCAGGTAGAGAGAGTGGACTATGAAGAAACTTTCTCACCTGTTGCCATGCTTAAATCTTTCCAAATTCTCCTCTCTAATGCCACATATTATGACTATGAAATATGGCAAATGAACGTCAAGACTGCCTTTTTGAATGGTAATCTTGAGGAGACCATTTACATGCAGCAACTAGAAGGATTCATTAACCGAGGTCAAGAGCAAATGATTTAAAAGCTTAAGCGATCTATTTATGGATTGAAACAAACTTCTCGATCTTGGAACATCATATTTGATACAGAGATCAAGTCTTATGGCTTTGACCAAAATATTGATGAATCTTGTGTTTACAAGAAGATCATCAACAGTTTAGTAGTTTTCTTAGTGTTGTATGTGGATGATATCCTACTCATTGGGAATGATGTAGGTCTACTGATAGATGTAAAGAAATGGTTGGCGGCTCAATTCCAAACGAAAGGTTTGGTTGACGCGCAATATGTTCTAGGGATCCAAATTATCAGGGATCGTAAGAACAAAATGTTGGCCTTGTCTCAGGCATCGTATATTGACAAGATGTTTGTCAGATATTCGATGCATAACTTCAAGAGAGATTTATTGCCTTTCAAGCATGGAGTTGCATTGTCTAAGGAACAATGATCTAAGACTCCTCAAGAAGTTGAGGAAATGAGAAGGAGTCCCTATGCATCGGCTGTGGGCAGCCTTATGTATGCCATGTTGTGTACAAGGCCTGACATTTTCTATGCAGTAGGGTCTGTCAGTAGATATCAATCAAATCCAGGATTTGATCACTATACTGTAGTTAAAATGATCTTCAAGTATCTTCGAATAACGAGAGACTACATGCTTGTACGGTGCTAAGGATTTGATCTTTATAGGATACACTGACTCTGATTTTCATACTGATAGGGATTCTAAGAAATCCACATCAAGATTAGTGTTCACTCTTAATGGAGGGGTCGTAGTCTAGAGAAGCACAAAGCAAGGCTGCATTGCTGACTCTACCATGGAGGTAGAGTATGTGGCTGCTTGTGAAGCCAAAGAAGCAATATGGCTCAGGAAATTTTTGACAGACCTGGAAGTAGTTTCAGATATGTCTAAGCCCATCACCTTTTATTGTGATAATAGTGGTGTAGTGGCAAATTCCAAAAAGCCTAGAAGCCACAAAAGAGGAAAATATATTGAGCGCAAATATCATCTCATCCGAAAGATTGTGCATCGAGGAGACGTGATAGTCACGAAGATAGCTTCGGATCACAATATTGTTGATCCATTTACAAAGGCTCTCACAGCTAAAGTGTTTGAGGATCACCTGGAGAGTCTTGGTCTATGAGACATGCATCATCTTGTCTAGGGCAAGTGAGAGATGTTTAATGGGGATAGTGCCCTAGTTTATCGTATTGTATACCCACTAGTTTTAGGACAAATGGGAGATTGTTGGGGTTGGTGCTTTAAATCTTGTGAGTTTTGTATTTCGTAATTATTGTGAACAAATTATTTATTTAATAAAATAACATGTTATTTTATTTCACTTATAAGTGCATTAACCCAATCCAATAAACTAAGATCCAAGGTTATTTGATATAATTTTGCTGCTGCTGCTGCCGCTGCCGCTGCTGCCGCTGCTGCTGCCGCCGCTGCTGCTGCTACTACTACTACTACTACTACTACTACTACCACCACCACCACCACCATCATAATCATCATTAGGAATAAATAAGATCACAATCGAGGTAAGTAGCTCATCTCACACTCTCTTTAAGTGGATTATATTGTAGTTTGCCTTTGTTATGTTACATTAATTATGTTATGTTGCATTACATGTTAAAACACGTTTCTTTATAAAGAACCCCATGCATTATGTATGTTCATGATCATGTTCAGATCTAGTTATTTTAGGTATAGGCTACGCTTCCAGGGCTACCAGGGTACGTATGGTTGCACCCCTCAAGACCCAACCTTACGTTATGGTTATGATAGGGGCTAGTAGGGCATGTATGGTTGCACCCCTCTAGTCCCACCTTACGTTTACGTTAAGGGTTGATGTCAGATGTGACTCTGGCTCTACTGACTGCATGCCACTGCTAATCATCAGATGAGTTAGTTTCGCTTAAGCCCACATCTTCCTATTAGGGCAGTGGAACTCATGTTGGAAGCGTAACCGATTACCTCATGTCATGATAAGCTCATGTTTTAGGTCTCAATCATATGGTTTTATGGCATGATTGCATGTGAGTGTGCATTTGGGCACTACCTTAGGTGAAAGCTACTTACTGAGTATATTATATACTCATCCTATTTTATAGACTTTGCAAGTGAGGATACAACGTAGGTGGGATGATTAGACGTCACTCAAGGGGCCAACCATCAAACTCACTGTTGTGATCATATATGCATTTTGTTCCACTATGCTAACGTTTTATGGATCCTGTTGTTTTGTAAAAGAAACTTTTGTAAATTCTTTACTACTTAATTAATAAAATTTTTTAAGTGTTCTTTTACAAAAATTTTGACCAAAACTATAGAAAAGTCTAGGCATGCATGTCGTCGCGGTCGAGCCTTGTTATGTAAGGGTCAGGTCGTTACAGTATATGTAGGATATCTAATTGAATAATGTAATATGCCATGTATGTGATAGTATACTGTCAACCAATGAGTAATAGGTCCCTAAAGTTTATACCATGAGTTTGCATTAATGAGTGTGATTGTAGGTCTGACCATGTAGGTTGGTTCACTTACTGGGTATTTGTTAAAATACTCAACCTATTTTTATTAACATTTTTTAGATAACGAGCATACTGTGCGTGGTGGCTGACGGGCGAGGTGACAAGGCCATGAGATAGTCCTTATGCTTTCTTTTCTTGAAAAAAAATGTCATTTCTTGAGATTTCCAGATCTTCAATTACTTCTATGTTGAGTTTTTGAATTTTATGTGTTGTTGGGTGTTTTTTTTTGCTTTTTGAGATCCCACTTTAAAAATCTTTCTGGAACTATAAGTTTTCTGATAAAGCATTTGAAGATTTGGAGTTTTAATCTTAGTCTCTAGCTGTCTATGCATGCATGTAGTACCGGTCCTTAGGTTATTTAAGTTGGGTCGTTACAATGGAGTTTTACTTTTGGTAAGTTAGCAATTCATTTTTACTCTTTCTTTTTCAATTTTCTAGGGGACCTCGTGGGATTGTAGTGCCAACAAGATTTTGGCATAAGACAAACAAAATATTGCGGCGCCAGCTGGAAAATGGCTCACCGTTGTAAAAAATGTTGGGGTAAGAACGTTGGCTCCTTCTAAGGTTACCACACCAAAGAAGTTTACAATCAATAGTCGAACATCATTTCCACACAAAGTTGCCAATAGTAAAGGTCAATTATCTCCCGTTCACGGTTCACCTAGGTTAAATTTATATTTATTCTTCTTGATTTTGGTTAGCTATCATCTGATGTATTCTGTAGTGTTTATTGATTTTATATTTGTATTTATTTATTTTTATTTTGAGCTCTCTCTCTTTTCTTTCTCTCTCTCTCTTTTTGTGTGTGTGCGTAAGTTGCTTATGGAAGTTCATTTTATGCTATTTTAGTTATTTTACAATTGCTCTTGTCAGTTCTGAAGCAAGGGAAGCTTCCCACCTATATTTATTGAAACTGGGTAGTTAGAAAATGAATCGAAGTTGTTTCAAGATTATCCGACAATGTTACTCTGATTATTTCATCTTCTAGATTAGAGTCGAATTTTACTGGTTCTTTGCTTGAATTTCCATTCAACAATGGTTTTTTTGGGGATTAGAAACAATTTCATCGATTGAATGAAATGTACAAAAGATATAGTTATCCATTGTTACCAAAAAGATTGCCAATTGCTGATAAGGGAAGTAAATGGGTAATTACAAAAAGGTTGTGCTCTTTTGCACAAAAATAAAGCTAAAAATAGGATGACATCTTTGATAGCTTCCACATTGTGATCAGTCCCTTGAAAAATATGAGTGTTGCATTTGTTCAAAATAACCCAAATGAAAGCACGATTAAGGTTCAGCCATAGAGTTTCCTATGCTTGGAGAAAGGGTGATGTGCAAGGATCAAAACAAGCCAATCAAGACTTAGTGATAGGTAGGAGACTGGCCATTTAAAGGTCGTTGCGAAATGAGACCAAATAAGCGAGGCTTATCAACAACAAACAAAAAGATGGCAGGTTGTTTCATTGCTAGCATTGAATAGGCAGGCCCAGTTAGGGGGAGATGCTTAAGCACAAGCTTCATTTTTGAAGTCTGTCATACGTGATGTTTTTGTATCGACTACAATTGTGTTGTGTAGATCCAAAACTGAGGTGCCGTGATAGAGATTTGGAAGAGTAAAGACCATTTCTCTCCAAATTCCAAACCCAAGAATCATCACAATTGTTCAGATGTGTGGAGAAGATGAGGTTGATCAGTGCAGTCGTTTCCCTTGTTTCATCATCATTGACGTTTCTACGGAAATTTGGAACCCAAGATTGATTAGCATCATCTCAAATATCAGTAATCAAGGTTTGTTTACTCAAGGGAAAAGTGTATACGACAGGGAAGGTTAAATTGAAGGGTTGTTGAGAGAGCCATGGGTCCTCCCAGAAAAAAGGGCATCTCTCCCATTTCCCACCTTGTGACTAATATTCTGGAAAATAAGCTCACTGCGGGTGGAGATATATTTCTAGGGGCTTCTCGAGGAGGATTTAGTAGTCGGACCAGATTTTAAATGTGCGTGGTACCATATTTAGTGGAAATAACCTTGTGCCATAAAAAGTCTTTCTCGTTGCTAAATCTCCAAATCCATTTAGCCAATAAGGCTTTGTTGCAGTATCTCAAGTCAGTGATTCCCAAGCCAGCCCCCTCCAGAAGAGGTAGCTTGATCTTGCTCCATTTGAGATGATGGCAATCTAGGAAGCATGGACACTTTGTCAAACAAAGTGTCCGTGTCAAACACAGATACGTTTGGACACATGTCCGACACGCAATTTTGTCTCTTTTTTTTTAAAAAAAAGAAATTTTGGACACGCACATGTCTGACACGTTTAGGACACGCCATAGTGAAGTTTTATCAAATACATTGCCCATTTTTACGACCCAAGTACCTGTCAAAGCCCATTCAATATTTTGAATAAAAAAGAGCATAAAATAGCCCACTTTATTTAAATTTAAAAAACAAAAAATGTATAAATTTATAATATTATTTTGTAATTTAAAAAAAAACCCTAAAATAAAAATAGAAGCTTTCCATTTCCTTCCTCCCCGTGCGTGTGTTCTACCTTCGTTCCCCTTCCTCTTTAATTTATAATATTATTTTGAAGCATATTTTGTTTGTTATGTACAATTTGTAAGGTTAATTTATTTAAAAGTATTACTACATCAATATATACACATAAATTATCTTTAAAAAAAAAGTTACGTGCCCTCGACATGTCTGTGTCCCATATGTTTAGAAATTGGCATGTTGTCGTGTCCATGTCATATCATGTCTATGTCTCGTGTCCTTGTCTGTGCTTCCTAGATGGCAATGTTGCCTCTCTTTGCAACCAGACCAGAGGAAGTGAGCAAAGAGGCTCTCAATGATAGCAACAACCTTCTTTGGTAAATGGAAAAGGGATAAATAGTAGATGGGGAGGTTGGTGAGAGTAGCTTGAATGAATGTGAGTCGACCACCTTTAGATAAGAAATTATGGCACCAATTTTGAAGCCTTTTCTCCATTTTGTCAATCATAGACTGCCAAAAATATAAGTTTTTAAGGTTGCTATTTAGGGTATGACCTAAGGAAGAAGTAGGCCATTCTTCAACTCTACAACCATGTTGATGAGCAAGGAAAACCACCAAGGAAACATCACAATTTAGCCCAAGAAATTCAAAATTATGCCGATTGATGTTGAAGCCAGATACCAATTCAAATAAGCTAACAATGTTGAAGAGATTGTCCATGTTGCTATCATCGTTGGAGGATAAAAGTAAAGTATCATTTGTAAAAAGTAGATGGTTGATGAAGATGATGTTTACAATTTCGAACCCCTGATAATCCTTTGTTGTGAAGCCCAAGTTAGTATTCCACTAAGGCAGTCCATAATCAAAACAAAGAGGAATCATGAGAGGGGATCCCCTTGACGTAGGCCTCTAGAAGCATTAATTTTTCACCCAAGTCTTCCATTAATGATGATGGAAAAGTTAACGGATGAAATGCATCCCTTAATCTATTTCCTCCATCGGTCTCCGAAGCCCTTAGCTTACAAAGTGACATCAAGAAAATGTCAGTCTACCATATTAAAAGCTTTCTCAATGTCAAGCTTGATCACCATACCTTCTTTCTTTTTCCTTTGGCACTCCTTGATGATCTTATTGGCAATCAGGGAAGCATCTAAAAGTTGTCTGTCATGGACAAAAGTTGATTGGTATGTAGATATGGTGAAAGGTAGAACCTTTTTCAAACGTTTCGTGAGAACTCTAGCCAAAATCTTGTAAAGGCAAGATGTGAGACTAATAGGTTTGTAATCTCCAACAGACCTTGCATTAGTCTTCTTAGGAATTTGGGTCATATATGTTTCATTTAAACATATTGATGATGACATTAGGAAAAAAAATCTTGGAACACTAGAATAATGTCATTCTTAAGAATGTTCTATGAATTTTTAAAGAATTCAACAGTAAAACCATATGGCCTCGGGGATATGTTGGCATCAAGAGCATCAGTAGCCATCTTATTCTCTTGAAGGGTGAAGAGGGCTTCAGGAGAGGCACTTTGTTTCGAAGAAATAAGCCTCCAATCAATGTGGTCAAGGAGGTTTATAGGGCCATCAGATTTGGTGTAAAGGTTCTCATAGAAATCTACAAATTCATCAACAATATCTACATCACAAAGGAAACTGGAACCCTGTATGGATGGAATCTCAAAGATAGTATTCTTCTTCTTTTTAACAGCTACATACTTATGAAAGAAGCCAGTATTTCCTTCCCCCTCAAAAGCCCACTTTATCTTGCATTTTTTGTCTCCAAAGGGATTCCTCCCTAGTTGTAATCAAGATGATATCATCCTTTAGAATAGTTCTCTTTGTGATAAGGTCTGTGGATAAAGCACCATTTTCTTCCAAGGAGTCAATAACAACAATGACATTAAGAATTGATGATTTTTGTGTCAGGATATTACCAAAAGTCATATGATTCCAATCCTTCAAAGCCAGCTTCACACCCTTTAATTTTTTTACTAGAGCCTTGGCCTGACCATCCAACTATGGGATTATGATTTCATGGAGTCAATAACAACGACATTAAGAATTGATGATTTTTGTGTCAGGATATTACCAAAAGTCATCTGATTCCAATCCTTCAAAGCCAACTTCACACCCTTTAATTTTTTTAATAGAGCCATGGCCTGACCATCCAACTATAGGATTATGATTTCACCAACTCTCCAGAAAGGATGAAAATTTGGGGTGTTGAAGCCACATGTTCTCAAACTTGAAGGAGGATGGTCCTCATTTCAGATTTCCTAAACTCAGCAGCATGGGATAGTGGTATGATGAAGGTTGATCAAGCCTTCTAACGGTGGCATTAGAGAATTTCCTCAAACAAGAATCATTGATGAGAAAGCGATCAATATGAGAGAGGGTGGGGGGATCATGGAAGTCTGATCTAGTGTAGATGCTATTGGAGGTGTGTAAGTTAATTAAATCAGTGTGGTTGAAGAAATTATTGATCCTTATCAAAAGATGGGAGAGATCTATTTGAGTTCTCACAAGCCCTTCAAATAATGTTGAAATCTCCACCCAAGATCCAATTTCCATAACAGAGGCCAGACAAATCCTTAAGAGGGCATTTGGCATAGGGAGCGTACTTATTACATCTGCAGTTGTTAAGTTTGGGGAGTAAATCTGGGGAGTTATTTAGTCTGTAGAGTACTGAAGTTTGTTTGGTATGCAGAGTTGTTTAGTCTGAATAGTGAAGTTTGTGTTTGGAGTGCAGAGTTGTTTAACATAGAATTCTGAAGTTCACAATTACAATTATATTGCAATGATTTTTTTAAAATTTAAATTATATAAAAATTTGTTTGTTAATTATAAGATTGAAATTTTAAGTATATTATTTTTTTAATATTTTAGAATTTATTTAACTATCTATTTTGATTAACAAACACATAAGATTTTAAATAAATAATCTAATATATATATAGAAAGGTAGTGATTCCATATAATATATATCATTTAGAAAATTATAATTCATATGTTAATTTTAGCCATAATTTCAAATATGGAAAATTAATCTTTTCATTTTCCTAAATTATATGATCTTCAATTATTAGCAAAATTGTGTAGTTTTTAAGTTTAATCTTTTCATTTTCCTAAATTATATAATCTTCAATTATTAGCAAAATTGTGTAGTTCTTAGGTTTAATTTTAAAAAGTAATCAAACAATTTGTGTATAAGTCATTTTAAGAATCTAACATTGGATATAAGTTGTGAAAATATTTGTAACAAACTAGTTTGTCTTGGAAATAAGTTGTGAAATCAATTTTTTTTTTTTTAAATCTAACCTTGAATTTTAAACAAAATATTAGCTTGGACGGTATAATTTGTAGCTATATTCTATTATTTTTTTTACTATATTAAAAGTAAAATTACTATATATTTTAATTTGATAACCTTAAAATTAAAATACATTCTCTAGGTTGTTTTAAATTTACTACATTAAAAATAAAAATATTATATATTTTTATTATTTTAATATGACTAAGATCAAAATAAACATCATACATATATATTTATTACATTGATTGTGTCTAATTTTAAAATGAAACACTTTCTTTAATATAGTTAATTTAAATTAAATCTATTTTTTTTTGCTAATTTTATTTTACTAAGTTCAAAATAGAATACAATTTATTTTTGTCACTTGTCATTTTGTGAAATATTTGATTTTATTGAAATTGGTGAGTTTATGAAGATTTTTCTATTTTGTTTAAATTAGTGGGTGAAAACGAAAA
>JAOANK020536865.1:0-12453 GCA_026257165.2 Telfairia occidentalis
ACAATTAATTTATCTTTTTCTTCTATAATTGTGATGGTAAAAAATGAGACATAAAAAGGAAAACATAAAGTACCAAATACTCTCCTTACTAAAATTAACATACTCACTTTCTTATACTTTTTCATAATGATACGATATTGTCCATTTTGAGAGTACAAACTTCACAATAAAAAAAAAACTTACATCAGTGAAGATGTTGTCTTTATTTAAATATCATGAATCTTTTCTTTGTCTAGTGATGTGACATCATCATTCGCAAAGTATGAAAATTTAAGACTAAAATAAAATTTAAACCGACAATTTATTTCGTACCCATAGTGGCGGAGGCAGTTTCGTCACCATAGAAGGTGGCATGGGCGAAGTTCCAAGGACTCGGTTGGAACACAGCGAGCGTTGATCTAGTAATGATCGCTAAAACCAATGGCACCAGCAAGAAGTTGAAACGCCACAAGCAGCCTGAGAAAGAAGCCATCGTTATTGCCAAATCTCAGGCCAATTTCTTGTGTGTGTGTACTGTGGAAGCCCTCTTCTTTTCTGCCCATTTGACTTGGAGCTCGTAGGCCTTTATATACTCCAAACGACGACCCAATGGAACTGCTCCTTCGTGACCTTCACGAAGATTATGTACTTTATTAAGTCAATTCATAAATGTAAATAAAATTTAGACAACGATTTTAATAATTAGTGCTATGTTTGGTAGAGAATGTAGAATTTTTTGATGTTTATAGAATAAGAAATTGTTGATTGAAAGACGTGGGAGATTGGGAGTGGAACATCAATTTTGAGACACAGAAATTAAAGTATTTTATATTGGTGAATTATAGCCTGAAATTTTGCGTTCAAGTTCAACGTGCTTGCAGGTTTCACCTGTACATAAGTCTACATTTTTTTATAAAAAAAATTTAATTTAATTTTAACTTTAAATTTAATTGGATTGAATCTTACATTTAAATAATGGGTGATAGTAATCGTCTCATTTAGTTAAGTTTTCAATTAATTTTTGATAAATTTTTGACAAACTAAAAGTTATATCCCTAAGATTAATGACATGAATTAAATAGAAGCCTATTTCAAATTTCAAGAATGTAGTTCAAACGTTTTGAAATTTAAAAACGAAGTAAACACACGGCTCAAAGTAGTTTATAATTTAACATAAATTTAATTTAGGACAACTGTCCATTAAAACGTGACACCTAAAATACTTTGGTGGCTGTATTCTTAATAATTTAAATGTGATTGTGAACCGTCTACTCAGCTAATTAAAGTATTATACATCTTAATTTGAATTAAAGATTAAATCTCAGTTCATTAATGAGAATAATCAGGGGTGGATTTATGAAGGAGAGTTATTTCATTATATATATATATAAATCTAAATTAATAATCAATTCAATTGATAGCTTAGTGGTAGAAATGCCTTGACAAAGTCTTTGTGCCCCTGGGCATAGGTTTAAGTCCCATTGTGTGTTGTGTGTCTATTTCTAAATAATTTTATTTATTTTATGGTTGGTGCCCCTCTAACTAAAAATCCTACATCCGCCCCTGAGAATATTGAGCATGCCAAAATGATTTTTATTTCTAAGGATAGATTGGGACACATGTTAAAAGAAGTAAAGTAAGCAAAATAGAAAGGACTATATATAGGTTTTTTTTAGAGATCGAAATCACGTACAAAATTGGTTGAATATTATAGTGACATTAGAAGTAAACACCAAGTAGGGCGTGAAACAAAAATTAAGAAAATCAGTTAGATAATTAATAAAAGGAAATTTTAGACATTTTATCATTAAATTCTCACTGCCCAGTAACTATTAGTGTTTCAAACTCTAATCGAAGTTCTCATTTGATACCAAGATGATTGGAAATTATTATTTTTAATTAATTTTATAATATAATTTTTTATGGTATTTTTAATTATCAAACATTAAAATAAATTAATGATCAAACACAATAACACAAAAAGTAGATCAATCATGGGCTTGTGAAGTCCACGGTGAGCATGAACTTGGGCTGTGTAAAGCTCAACTCACGAGGCTCTACGGTCCATTTTCTCTATTTTGCACCCCCAAAAAAGCTATGAATAATAATACACGTCTTTTTTATTTTCTTTAAAATTTTTAAGTTCAACAACAAACACACAACCTTTTAGTCGGAAGATATGTCTTAACCTGAGGTATATATGGTTTTGCCAATAATGCAAGTTTTTTAGGGAACATTTGGCTCTATAGCAATTATGGTATAATCGAGTCTTTTGATTTATTCGGTTGCTTAAAGACTACACTGCCCAGTTGTTAAGTTTTTTTTTTTGGCACAAGATAGGGCTAAAAATTTTCATTAAAATAAACGAAAATTTTACATTTTAACTTTTTATATAAGTTCCTTTTTCTGTTTCCCCATGATTGTGTGAAACATTCTAGCAATTGATGCAAGATAAAAATATTCAAACCATTTTGTGACTAGTAAGGTTATTTTATTTTTAATTATTGAATCCATATTTGTCCATCCAAGTTCCAACACAACATAAAGAAACTTAAAGCCCATCCCTTCAAGCTCAGAACCTTAGTCCATCCATTAGCCCAACTGGGTTTGGTCATCCGGATCATACACTGTAGAAAAATTGTTTCATATATAGCTTTTTACTTATATATCATAACTTCTTCTCTTCTAATTAGTGTGTGACATTGTTTGCATTTCTAACATTTCGTGATTGTGAGGCCGAGATAGAGAGCACCAAGTTGTTAGGATTCTTAATCGATATGTTTTCAAAATGCCATTGAAAAATTGCAAATTCTCGTAGAGTTCAAGTTCGCTTGAGGGGAAAATAATAGCGCACCTACGATGAGTTTCTAAACCAGATTGCAATGTGAGTGAACATTTATAGCTGAATGATCTAAATTTTACAATTAAAGTTCAAATGTTCGATTTCTACAACTTTGTAAGTTTAAGAGTTTGATTTTTACCTTTAAAAGTTTAGGAGTGAAATTTTTATCATTAAAAGTTTGAGTGTGCAATTGTAACAATTTGAAGTTTAAGGGTGATTTGTGCAATTTAACTCAAAAAAATTAAGTTTTTTTAGTTCAACAATTGTAAGGTTGTGGGATTGAATAATCGATTTTTGCAATGATCGTAAGATGTCTTATCCACTGAATTATACTCAGATTGTCAAATCGAGCATAATTCAACTAGTTAAAGACATATATTCCATCAAAAGATCATGAGTTTGAATCCTTCTATCCTTACATGTTATTGAACTAAAAAAAATAATTTTTTTTTGACTGCCATGTATTTTCACTTGCTCCTCAAAAATAAAATCTTATAAAGGAAACTATCCTTATTAACCATGACATAGGAAGTTATAATTCACACCTGGAATAAAATATCTTTAGATAACTTCAATTTTTATTGTTCAATATTTCAACATGAGTAGTTTTTTACCCTAATTTTTTTCCATCTTAGGAAATATTCCCTGCCATTTTTACATTCCGTTAAGCTTTTATTTTTTAAAATAATTAAAAATATATTATTGTATTCAATAAATTACAAATAAAAGTTGGATGAAAGTGTTAAAAAAAAGACTAAGAATAATTTTTTATTAAAATTAGTGAGATTTCATAAATTTATTTAATCATCGATCGATATAAGGGGCTTTTACAAATTTGACAAAAAAATAAATAGAATATTGTAGTAACCACGTTTATGTTTTGCAAATATAACAAAAATTAAGGTCCAACCCAAACTAAAATTTACTATTTTTACTAGATATCTTAGTGATATACCACTAATATATGATACAAAGTATATCACCTATATATTATTTTTTTGATATATGTAGAAGAAGTATATCATCAATATATTCAATATTATATCAATAATATTAGTTGATATACTATGGATATACCTGATATAAAGTGTATTGCTGATATACTATTTTATTGATATATGTAATAATACACTTAGTATTAAGTACATCATTGATTTACTATTTAATAATTGGTCTTTAATTGACTTTTTTCTGTTTAGTTTTCAACAATCCCTAGTGTGCCTAGGGGCAATAGTTTTGTCTTTAAGCTAACTTCTAATTTTCGTTAAACATGGGGAAAATCAAGAAGAAATTGGTTTTTGTTAACTTTCTTGATATATAAGATTTACAACAGTCTTATGTTACGAACTTATATTATATATATCTCTGATTTAATATATTACTAATATACTTCATTTCAAGTATATCCTTGATTTAGAATACCATTAATATATTTCATATAGATATATCAATAATATACGTATTTTATTGATATACTTCATATTAGGTATATCACTAATAGACCAATACCATTGATATACTTTATATTATGATATATCATGATATACCTGATTTGAAAATAAGAAGGATAAAATTGAAATAATCCAAAAATGAAATTTTGGTTTAAAATATTTTTGCTATCTTTAGTAAAAAAATTTCTTACCTATTACAAATACCTTTAATATAACGTGTTAATTTGCTACACTTGATTTTGTGCATTACTTTTTTAGGGCAGGATTTTTTATTTAAATTAATGCATTTTTTAAATATTTTGTTTTACTGAAAGGGTCTTTTTTTTTAATTAATTTTTTTTAATAATAAAATACATATACATATTTTACACTGTATCGAGTAGTTATCAAAAGCGCAATTATATTGTACAAGTCCGTTTTAATAATTTTTTTTGTAAGTTAAATCAAAATTCTTTTTAACTATTATTTTCCTTTCACGTTTTATTTACTAAACTATTATTCTTGATCACAATTGACCAAAATTTTGGTCATTGTCCCATCCAAGAAAATTCTCGTATGTATGTTTTATATTCTCTTTTTTTAGTTGTATAAATGAGTGGTCATTGCCCAATTAGTGGAGCTTGTAAATTATCTATAGATGTAGTTTTTTTCTTCCTCTTTTCTCATTTTCTCACTTTCGATTCTTTTTACTAGTCTTCTCAATCTAATTAGGATCCAATGAAAACTGGAACTGCTCTTTTCGCATACAAAAGTGACAACTAAAAATAAAATAAAAATCAGTAAAATAAAATAAAAAATAAAACTCTAAAGTAAAAGCGAACTAGTCTCCTTGAATATATTACATGAAACTAAGTAATTGCCAATTTCCAGTAGTGCTGCCACAAACTTGTAGCAGAAAATGTTAACCCGCAAGTGTACAAGTTCAAATTGTAATATAGTGATGAGTGTTGAGAGTGTTATTGTTCTTAGGATTGAGTTGCTAGCTCATTTAAATACTACATATACAATCGATCAATTATTCTATAGATCATTTCATTAAAAAAAAAATCTCCTACTAAAACTCATGGAAAGAATACAAAAAGCCAAGGGAAAAGAGAAGAAATCAGTTCAAACGCGTCGATCATTAGCTCTCGAAGTAATCTCTACGATCCTGAGTCTTGAAAATATCTTTTCTCTGCAGTACTCTATATATTTTTTTCCCTCAAATCTCTAGGCATTTCTCTCTCTAAATTTCCTCCCTTTTGATGGTACACGAGCCTTAGATTTATTTCATGTTATTGCATCAATGACATGACACTAATTCAGTTTTGATGAAAGATAAAATTCATACGACTACGACGCTACAATTCTATGATTTTGATGGAGCTATGATTTTAAAACACCATGACGCTTTCAAGTAGCACTCATTTATGTGGCACTATGATAAATGCGGAATATATTCAATTAAGAGTGGCTACAAAGTACAAATGGATGATGTGAATCATGCTGGTTCCTTGACCGGTGCAGAGAGAACATAAGGTGGACACAACTTTGGCAGCTTAATAACCTAGAGAAGATTAAAATCTTTGCCTGGATGACATGTCTTAGTACTCTCCCAACAAAGCTAAATCTTTTCAAGCGAAAAACTATGAAGGATGGAATGTGTCTGCTATTGAAACTAAAATCCATGCTCTCTGGTCCTGCAAGAAAGTACGAAAACATTGAGCTCTTTGGAGCCCTATCTCCCCTTTGCGAACAAGTTTCTATGTTAATTTTTTTTCTCTTTTTTACAGGGCCTAAGAGGAGCGGTAGAAGTTTTCATTGTCGCTCTTTGGACTCTTTGGAACAACCGTAACAAGGTGGTTTTCAACAAAGATCACTTCACAGCAAAAGATCCCATCTGTTGAGCTTTGACGTACACTGAAGATTGGAAGGGTAGTCACTAGCGCTCTGTACCAAGCCAAGTGCCACATCTAACTACAATTGTGAACAATGAGAAGTGGCGACCTCCACCTTCACCAACTTACAAGCTCAACATTGATGCAACATTCCTGGACAGGCGAGTCAAATTCAAAATTATGATCCGTGATGCACAAGGCGAAGTTTAATTCGTAGTTGAGAAAACTAGAACACTCTTTGAACTTGTTAAATTGGCAGAGGCTTTGGCTTTAAATATGGGCTTAAGACTCGCACAAGAAGCTAGCATTAGGCCGCTTTTTGGGCTAAAATCGACTCTCAAATCTTTTGGAACCTTATTCATGATAAGACCCAATTTGACAATAAAATCCAATTGATTGTGGATGAGATCAAACAATAGTAGAGTACTCCGGGTATTGAAGCCATTCACCTTATTCAATGTGTTAGCTTCTGGGCTTCAATCAAACTAAATATTTTGATGATAAAAAATTTATTTATTTTACTAATATTTTAATATTTCTAAGTATCCACAGTGTAGAGCTTGAAAATACGATTTCAACGCACTTTGAATCGCTCAAATTGAACATCAAATAAAGAAGTTATGCTGAAAAGAAGATCAAGTTAAAAAAAAAATCTGAAAAGACTACGCGCGCGTGAGAAACACGCGCCCCACTCCCTTGCACAAGGGAGCGGTTTCAAGCCCGGTTGAGTGTAGTTCTCATCCATTTTTCTTTCTTTTTTATCTTTTCAAAATTTAGCCGTTTTCTTTTCCTTTTTTACTAAATAAATGTCCACCTTTCATCTTTAAAACCTAGATCCAATGACCAATTTTCAACATGCTCTTAGTTCTTATGAAATCAAAAAATGGCCTTCTTTTCCCCACACAACACTACTTTTCAGCAAGCCTCTTTGTCAAAAATCTTCTTGAATCACTCCTAAAAAGTGCCAAATTTTTTTCTAAATCTCTCATTTGCAAAAATCGATTCATCCTTTGTGAGAGTTACATTTGTGAGAGCTTTCTATTGTATTGGTGATTCAAAATTGTGTAATCCACCTACTTAGAAGTATTGTTAGTTTTTTTTTTGTTTTTTTGTTTTTTAAATTTTATTATATCGGATTTTGTAGTAAGGTGTGGGTACACCTTAGGTTGTGAGAAAAAGAAATTGGTTGGATCTTGAACTAGTAAAAAGGATCGTGGGTTTCTCTTTAGCCTAACGAAAAAAAAGGAGGGTCGTTCAGTTTGGTTCTCACCTACAAGAGGGCCGGTTGCAATAAAATATCCAAGAAGAAGTTTTGGGGAGTGAAGTAGGCAATTGTCGAACCACTATAAATTTTCAGCATCCTCTTTTCCTTTCTTTTTATTTTTCGTATTTTAAATTTCACTTAATTAATTTGCTAGTTTCGCATGCTAGGATTGATTTGATAAACTGTGCTTGTTTTAATTTATCTGTTGAGCATATTATTGATTGAATGTTTGAAATTGGTTGCTAAATTTAGGATTAAAATTAAAGTTTTAAAAATTAGTAGGCAACCCTATTGACCCCCTAGTGTTACCATTCAATCCTACACGATGTACACAAAATATATGAGACAACCAATGCTCAAGTGACTCATGCACGAAGACAACAATTCTCAATGATCTGGATGGAGAACTATCCACCTTGGGTTGCACACGCTCTTCACGTTGATTAATTTACCTAACACTTCTTGATTATGTTTTGTGTTTGTTTTCAGTTTACTAAAAAAGAAAAATTAATCAAAAATGTTTTTCAGCCACTGCCCAACTTAGTCATTAATTAATTTTTTAGTTCAACAATTATGAGAGTGGGAGATTGAAACCATCTACATTTAGGCTCCGTTTACTTTCCTTCAATCAGAATCAAGGAATGAGAATGAAAATTTTTATTCCTTTTGATAGTGTTTACCAAAAGTAAGGAATGAGGATCAAACGTGGAACCCACCTCAAATTTGGGAATCAATCTCCCAAAAAATGGGCAATCTCATTCCCTCCAAAAAGGTAATCAATCCCATTCCCATTTCCTATTTCGTGGGACCCACACCATATTTATTAATTGTTTTACACACTTTACCCCATCTCTCTTCTTAATAATTGTCATAGCTTTTTAATTGATTAGAAATATAAAAGGTTATTTTTGTAATAATCATTTATCTGATTCCGATTCCAGATGAAAGTAAACAACATGAATGAGTCTCTGATTCCGATTCCAGACAACTCCTAGTAAACAACATCAAAGGAATAAGATTTCCATTTCAATTGATTTCATTCCGATTCATTTTCATTCTGATTCCTCTTCATTCCGATTGAAGGAAAGTAAACGGGGCCTTAGTATAGTAGTAGTAGATGTTTAATTCACTTAATCACTTGAATTAATAGTTGAAATCAAGTGTTAATACCTTGTTGAATCCACTCAATAGAATTTGATTTAATTTAGATGAGGCACATGTCCTTGCTAAAAAAATGTTTAATTCAAAATCCATTTTACTTGGAAAAAATAGCCAGTAAGTTCGGAAAAATTAGTGCCTCCTCACAAAGGAAACACATGGAGCAAAACAGCCCAAAGAAGTTAGCAAGCGAAACATTTTTTTTTAAAGTTCAACAACAAGTGGGAATGAAAGATTCAAATTCACGACATTTTGGTCGAAGAGATATATTTTAATCAATTGAACTATATTCGGTTTGACAATTGAAATGAAATTAAAAGGTAACGTAAGTGCAAATATAATTATATACCATTAAAAAAGAATTGTGTTTTATTAATAAATTTTGATTGGATCGCCCAACCCATATTAATTTTTTCAAGAACATTTCTAGAATTAATCTAAACCTAAAATGTAAATAAAATAGCTCAAAGTAGCTTCTAATTGTAATTTAGGGTCTGTTTGAGATTACTTTTATCCATTAAAAGCAATTTTGGGAGCATTTAAACCATTAATAGTTGCTTGGTAAAATTGATTATTTATTAATTCATACAAAATTCACTTTCTAATTTACTCTTACCTACATAATCATGTAGATATAGCTTGTTTTGAAATAAGCTTTTCTAAAAATCTATTCCTCTCTCCCTATTTTTCTTATATAATTTTTTATTTATTAATTTATATACAATTCACTTTCTAATTCATCATGGTTATTTCTCTAAATAAACTTGAGCAATTATATCTATGACACTTAAATGACCTAGAAACTCAATCATACAACAAAAAATTTATTTTTTGCCGACGTAACTTTTCTCGACGGTAGAACAAAACATCTGCAAAAGTACCCCTATCTCGACGTTTTTAAAAATGTAGGCCAAAAGTACACCTTTCCCGACGTTTTTTAAAAATGTCAACAAAAAGTATCCCTTTTCCAACGTTCCATTTCTCGATGTTTTTAAAAGTCTTTCTCGACGTTTTATCCCGTCGACAAAAAGTATCCTTTCCCGATGGTTTTTAAAGCCTTTCTCGATTTTTTTTAACATTGGCAAAAGTGAACCCTAAAAAATTATTTCTTCTCCATTTCTTTGTCCCTTTGTTCTTTCACTCCCTTCCTCCTCTCTCTCGCACACTCTCTGTCAACTCACCGTCTCTGTCGCAGCCCATCTTTCCTCATCCTCGATCTCATCATTCTCTCATCCACCCATATTCTTCTTCTCTTCGTGTTTGTCGTCGCCGTCCAGAGTGGTCAGATTTGAGTATTCTTCTCGCCGCCGTTCAGAGTGTGGTCAAATCTGGGCGTTCTTCTCACCGTCGCGTAGATAACATCCTTCACAGAAAATAACATGGATAAGAACAAATCTCTAATTAGAAAATCCATATCCTTCCTACCTTTACCAAAATAATGATTTTCTCTAATATCATCGAACAACTTGAATAAAAAACATCACAGTTCACAATATAGGTTTTTCAATATATTTTGAGTTCAACCGTCATAGGCTTTGCAATATATTACAATAATAAATGTTAAGTAAAAATTGGATTCTTATTCCCTTGAATGTGAACTAATGCACATGTGTTATAATGAATAGGTATAAGAAATCGTTTAGATTTGTAGGTTCTCATTAAATAGAATATAAATATATTGTACAAAAGGTCATATGTTGTTTCAAAGAATAGTACATAAAGAGTAAATTAGCAACTCGACAAAATTTCTAGAGAAGTCATAAACAATGTTTCAAATAATAAGTTTGTAAAGAGCAAGTTAGCAACAACCTAGAGAATTCTTCTAACTTTTATGCCTTCTTGATCACTTTCTTACCATTAGTCAACATTTCTTATGCAAGTGTGTGTAGCTCTTTTGGAGCAAGTAACGAAGAACATAATATTTTTTTCTTTTAGTTTTTCCTTCTTTTCTTTATGGTGTAAGAGCTTGCTCTTAGTAGAAGCTCCTTTTATTTTCTCACTCATCCATTTTTCCTTCATTTTTTGATTTCTCTCTCTCTCTTTTTTTCCTTCTTCTTCTTTATTAACTTTTTCTCACATTCCCACTTCGACTTACTACACTTTAATCACTCTTCTTCCCTCACTTGTTCTTCATTTTTTATTTTTCTCTTTTTTTCCTCCAATCAAACTATCTAGTTCTTTCTTTTGGGAAGGAAAAATGGTTTTCATTGATAAAATGAAAGGATACAAGAAAGAGAAATTGAAAATACAATTGAAAATATCAACTAGCCTAAACAGTCTAATAAAACCAAAATTATAATAGCTCCAAAACTGAAAAATAAATAAAACAAAGTTATCCATATTGTTAAGAAAGAAACCCATCTAAAAAACTGCCAATGAGTTCCACCATAGGACAAGAGAAAACAAAACTTGGCAATCTACCAACAACTGAACAATCTTAAGAAAAAAACTTTAACAGTGAGAAAATTGAAACTATTTAGGATCTTATTATTAGCAAAAGAACTTAATTCTACCAAAATAATTCAATGCCAACGAACACTTAATAGAGGTTAGAGCTCCCAATTGACTAGCAAGAACTATTTTGGAAAACTGTTGTTGCTTTTAGAGAAAAGAGAAGAATTGTAGAAGTGTGTATATTTTCATTCAATAGCTTTCCTATTTATACAAATTCAAATGCCAAAAATAGACTCAACTATCTCCACAAAATTATCAACTTAAAGACTTAACTACAACTAAAAATAACATCAACAACTTTCTAAAAATAGGACTTGCACTAGACCAACTCAAAACTAACATTCAAAGTAGTTGTAGCTTTGAGTTTACTAACATTCTTCTCCTGACTCATATGCTACAAACACCCAACTTGCTCTTAGGAGCTTGAAAACGACCCACATTAACGAACTTAGTGAAGATAACCAATAGTTGCTCCTCTGAACCGCAATGGACTAATTGCACTTCTCCTTCCTTCTACATCTCTCTTAGAACAAAAATATTTTATCTTAAAATGGTTAGTCCTCCCATGCAAAACTGGATTCAATTTGGTTTTGAAAACCCATTTGAACACCATACTAATTGACATCTTCTTTGCGTGGGGTTGATAGATCTTGTAGGCTTTAGACACCATGCTATAGCTTACAAAGATTTCTGGTTCTACCTTCTTACTCAACTTGTCTCTCTTCACCTGTGGAACATGGAAAAACACAAACAACCAAACACCTTCAAGTTTGTCAGTTTTGGTTTAGTATCAAGCCAAGCTTCATAAGGTGTCTTCTTTTCCATTACTCTTGTAGGTAGTTTATTCAATAGAAAGGCTGATGTGTTTGTTGTTTCAACCTAAAGCTCTTTTGGTAAATTCTTCTTATGAAACAAGCATCTTGTCATCTCTATAATACACCTGCTACCATTTAGTGAGAAAGTTGGTTAAGGTCCACACAAGTCAGTGTCGATGAGCTGCAGCTTCTCAGTTGCTTTCCAGATTGACTTCTTGAATGGCACCCTTGTTTGCTTCCCTGTTAAACAAGCTCTGCAGTTTGTTTTCAGCTCCTCCAAAACTGGTACTCCTACTGTCATCTCATTTTTCTGCAAAGATTGCAACCCCTCTTTTTGAAAATGCCCTAATCGTTTGTGCCATAGCTCAGTGTCATTCACTTGACACTTGAAAGCTATCTACTCCTTCTCGAGTGGATCCAATAAGAAGTGCTTGTGCTGCATCTTTATTTTGAACAACTCATTCCCACTGGAATCAGAAATGACGCATTTCATGTCTTTAAACAACACTTCAAATCCCTTCTCTACTAGTTGACCGACACTTAACAAATTTTGATCAATCTCAGGAACCAACAACACTTCAGTGATTAGCTTGGTTCCTGCACAACTCTCTAT